>CM042334.1:5306224-5426224 GCA_023566125.1 Zingel zingel | reverse complement strand
GTTCATGGCAGTGGACTGTGCAGCCCTGACCAGGCCCTCTAGCTCGGCGCCGCTGTAGTTCTTAGTCTCCGTCGCCAGCTCCTTAACGTCTACGTCACCGGCCAGCAGATTGTGTTGACGCATCTTTGCAGTGTGGATGTGGAGAATCTGAATGCGGCCCTTTTCATCCGGTAACCCTGGAAGAAGAGAAGGGGACATAGGAGACTTAAAGCTTCAACACTGCCTTTTTTGACAAAGATCAAGTCCCATATCCATAGCAGCCAGTAAACTACCTCACTAGGGCTGCTGGTCTTAACTGGCTGAATTACTTGTAATTCAAATTTTATTTATAGTGTCAAATCACAACAGGACTAATCTCAGGACACCTTACAGATAGAGTTTGGACCACACACACTATAATTTACAGAGACCCAACAACCCCCCCCCCCCCCCCAAGAGCAAGTATTCTGTGTGACAGTGGCGAGGAAAAACTTCCTTTTTACAGGAAGAAAACTTGGGAGGTCTGAGGGAAACGTTCAATGTTTTCATTGGTACAGTTGTAATTCCCTTTCCAGTCTACTGAGATAAACTGTATGGGGTTAACACTAGAGTGAAACCTTATCAGTGCGTTTTTCACTTCTTACCAATCTCCATCTTCACCTCCAGTCTTCCTGGCCTCAACAAGGCGTCATCTATCAGATCAGGCCTGTTGGTCATACCTGAGGGAGGGACAGATGGACAGATAGCAAAAAGAGGAGAAAGCAGAGGAGAAGGATTAATGAGGGAGATGAGTTAGAGTGCAGATGTTCAGGGAAGACACTGGAGAGCCTGTGAGTTTGTAAGTGTGTTACTTTCAAAGTCAAAGTATCTTTATTAGTTTCCCCAAGGAGACATTTGTTGTGGACACTGGGAGAAATTGCTGCAAGAGTTACAACAGAGACACACAACAAGCACAGGGTTAAAACAATTAAAAGACAAATGCACAGTAAACATTTGGGCTACTCAGAGAGCTATGCAAATTGCAAATTACCATTTTCTATACTTATAAAAAAAAAGCACTCCTTCCTATCCTCCTTCTGTTCTCCCATACATGCCTTACAAACACTCATTCCTACTTCCACAGGCATCCATGCATTCAGTCATAAACATTAATTCCTCCATTCATATCCATACATACATTCAGTCACAGATATACATTAATGAATTCATAGTCATACATTCATCGCTGCTCATTAATGAGCTTGACTGAGAGAGGAACAAATGAGTGCTTATACCCGTTATATTTGCACAGAGGAACCCTGTACCTCTTTCCTGAGTTCAATAGCTCAAACTCTGAAGACAGCACGTGAGAGTTATCAGATAGAATGGTCTTAGCCTGCCTGATTGTAGCCTGATCAAAAAGCTCCTGCAGGTTGAGAGGTGCAGGTGTTCCCATCATTTTGCCTGCCGTCTAAACTCAGATTGAAAATGTGAGTTTTGGATTTGACTGTCAAATTCCCAAACCAGCTGGTAATATCATACCGAAGAATTGACTCTATTGTTGCTCTATAGAGCGGGAAAGGAGGGGGAAAAGTATCTATGTAATGTGTGTGTTTGAGCACCTATGACCAGGATGTTGTTGAGCTGCTCCACTCCGTCTATCTTGGACAGCAGCTGGTTGACCACGGTGTCGTGGACTCCCGTGCTGCCCGCCATGCTGCCACGCTGCTTACAGATTGCGTCGATCTCATCAAATATGATGATGTGAAGGCTGCTGTTCGCCCCGAGCTGTGTAGCAGAGATGAGAAGGAAAATAAATGAAAGAAAGATAGAAAAAAAAGTGAACGTGTGAACTGTAAATAAGTGCTGTCTACTATTGTCTTTCACCACCTGCTTACACTAGTAACTTGTCGTGCACGATACTTATGTGCCAGTTAATGGTGGTGTACAAGTTATTTGCTCAAAAAACCCAATATTTACTGGGGCGCCCTGGTAGCTCACCTGGTTGAGCGTTGGCCCCATGTACAAAGCCTCAGTCCTTACCGACGCGGCCCGGGTTCGAGTCTGAGTCGCGGCTCTTTGCTGCATGTCATCCCCCCCTCTCTCTCTCCCTCCTTTCCTGTCTACATTTGTCCTCTCAAATAAAGGCTACAAAAAGCCCCAAAAAAATAATCTTGAAATATATACAGTATATATATTTGATATTTAAATGAGTCTTTGCTTAAACATCCAGAATATGTGTTCTTCCAGTGTTTCCCAAACTTATTTGGACATCAAATTAAATGATTTCCCCATGCTTTTCAATGTCTTCATGTTTTATAATTGGCCTGTTTTGACAAAAATTCGTACACTTTCAGAAACAGAGACCGTTTTATAGCCAAGTAGGTTTGCATATACAAGTAATTTGTCTTGGTGTTTTGGTGTATAACAATTAGGAAAGTCAAGCGATGAAACAGAAGAATTAGAAAATATGAGAAAATACATTAAAAATATATATGTTATCTTTTATTTTACATCCTTAAATGAAGTTTTTAGAAGATTTGAAAGTCTAAGAGTTTACTCCCAGGACAGTGTCCTGACCTGTTGCATGCTAATACATGTTTTAAACTGGACAATTTGGTAGCTAAAACTGAAACAATAAGGGCCTGGGACATTGCCATGGTCTTGTGAATTTATTAAATTACAATAAATTCATTAATTTTGAGTTATGTGAATATTACTCACATATCAGAAAAAAATGCATTGGATTTCAAACACGTTTAGGCTATTGAATTAAAAAAATAAAATGACAATATTGGTTATCATACACATCTCAACTCAATGAAACCATGTACTGTCTCTGCATACAGACGCTGATTTGTATTTTTAAACATTTCATTCCTTTTACAAGGATTTGGTTTGGACTCTGAGTCATGAATTGTTTTCTACACAAAAAAATAATGTCAAATACATCACAAATTACAGTGAAAGTTTTTTTTTTTTCAACTAGCAGCTAGTAGGGATAACTACTTTGACTACTTTTGTAGCAGTAGCTCCAGATTCATTTGCCGAGGCTCAAAGTGATTCTAAATATAACATAAAATCATGTTAATATTTTCCTCCAAAGACTCTGATGTTTTTCTTTCATCCATCCATCCATCCATCCATCTTCGTCCGCTTATCCGGTATCGGGTCGCGGGGGTAGCAGCTCCAGCAGGGGACCCCCAACTTCCCTTTCCCGAGCCACATTAACCAGCTCCGACTGGGGGATCCCGAGGCGTTCCCAGGCTAGGTTAGAGATATAATCCCTCCACCTTGTCCTGGGTCTTCCCCGAGGCCTCCTCCCAGCTGGACGTGCCTGGAACACCTCCCTAGGGAGGCGCCCAGGGGACATCCTTACAAGATGCCCGAACCACCTCAACTGGCTCCTTTCAACGCGAAGGAGCAGCGGCTCTACTCTGAGCTCATCACGGATGACTGAGCTTCTCACCCTATCTCTAAGGGAGACGCCAGCCACCCTCCTGAGGAAACCCATTTCGGCCGCTTGTACCCTGGATCTTGTTCTTTCGGTCATGACCCAGCCTTCATGACCATAGGTGAGGGTAGGAAAGAAAACTTACCGGTAGATTGAGAGCTTTGCCTTCTGGCTCAGCTCTCTTTTCGTCACAACGGTGCGATAAATTGAATGTAATACCGCACCCGCTGCGCCGATTCTCCGGCCAATCTCCCGCTCCATTGTCCCCTCACTCACGAACAAGACCCCAAGGTACTTGAACTCCTTCACTTGGGTTAAGGACTCATTCCCTACCTGGAGAAGGCACTCCATCGGTTTCCTGCTGAGAACCATGGCCTCTGATTTAGAGGTGCTGATCCTCATCCCAGCCGCTTCACACTCGGCTGCGAACCAATCCAGTGAGTGCTGAAGATCACAGGCCGATGATGCCATCAGGACCACATCATCTGCAAAAAGCAGCGATGAGATCCCCAGCCCACCGAACTGCAACCCCTCTCCACCCCGACTACGCCTCGATATCCTGTCCATAAATACTACAAACAGGATTGGTGACAAAGCGCAGCCCTGGCGGAGGCCAACTCTCACCTGAAACGAGTCCGACTTACTGCCGAGAACCCGGACACAGCTCTCGCTTTGGTCGTACAGAGATTGGATGGCCCTGAGAAGGGACCCCCCTCAACCCATACTCCCGCAGCACCTCCCACAGTATCTCCCGGGGTACCCGGTCATACGCCTTCTCCAGATCCACAAAGCACATGTAGACCGGTTGGGCATACTCCCAGGCTCCCTCCAGGATCCTTGCGAGAGTAAAGAGCTGGTCCGTTGTTCCACGACCAGGACGGAATCCGCATTGTTCCTCTTCAACCTGAGGTTCGACTATCGACCGAGCCCTCCTTTCCAGCACCTTGGAGTAGACTTTACCGGGGAGGCTGAGAAGTGTGATACCCCTGTAATTGGCACACACCCTCTGGTCCCCCTTTTTAAAAAGGGGAACCACCACCCCGGTCTGCCACTCCTTCGGCACCGTCCCAGACTTCCACGTAATGTTGAAGAGGCGTGTCAACCAAGACAACCCCTCCACACCCAGAGCTTTAAGCATTTCCGGACGGATCTCATCAATCCCTGGGGCTTTGCCACTGTGGAGTTGTTTAACTACCTCAGCAACTTCCACCAGGGAAATTGACAACAATTCCCCGTCATCCTCCAGCTCTGCCTCTACCATAGAGGGCGTATTAGTCGGATTTAGGAGTTCCTCAAAGTGCTCCTTCCACCGCCCTATTACCTCCTCAGTTGAGGACAACAGCGTCCCATCCTTACTGTACACAGCTTGGATGGTTCCCCGCTTCCCCCTCCTGAGGTGGCGAACGGTTTTCCAGAAGCACCTTGGTGCCGACCGAAAGTCCTTCTCCATGTCTTCTCCGAACTTCTCCCACACCCGCTGCTTTGCCTCTTTCACGGCAGAGGCTGCAGCCCTTCGGGCCCTTCGGTACCTTGCAACTGCCTCCGGAGTCCTCCGGGATAACATATCCCGGAAAGACTCCTTCTTCAGTCGGACGGCTTCCCTGACCACCGGTGTCCACCACGGTGTTCGTGGGTTACCGCCCCTTGAGGCACCTAAGACCCTAAGACCACAGCTCTTCGCCGCAGCTTCAGCAATGGAAACTTTGAACATTGTCCACTCGGGTTCAATGCCCCCAGCCTCCACAGGGATGCACGAAAAGCTCCGCCGGAGGTGTGAGTTGAAAGTCTGTCGGACAGGGGCCTCCTCCAGACGTTCCCAATTTACCCGCACTACCCGTTTGGGCTTACCAGGTCTGTCCAGAGTCTTCACCCACCCCCTGACCCAACTCACCACCAGATGGTGATCGGTTGACAGCTCTGCCCCTCTCTTCACCCGAGTGTCCAAAACATACGGCCTCAGATCAGATGAAACGATTATAAAATCGATCATTGACCTTTGGCCTAGGGTGCTCTGGTACCAGGTACACTTATGAGCACCCCTATGTTCGAACATGGTGTTCGTTATAGACAATCCATGACTAGCACAGAAGTCCAACAACAAACAACCACTCTGGTTTAGATCAGGGAGGCCGTTCCTCCCAATCACGCCTCTCCATGTGTCTCCATCATTGCCCACGTGCGCATTGAAGTCCCCCAGCAGAACGATGGAGTCTCCCACTGGAGCCCCATACAGGACTCCACTCAAGGTCTCCAAGAAGGCCGAATACTCCGAACTCTTATTTGGTGCATATGCACAAACAAGAGTCAGAGTTCCCCCCCCCCCCCACCAGCCGCAGGCGTAGGGAGGCGACCCTCTCGTCCACCGGGGTAAACTCCAACGTAGCGGCGCTCAACCGGGGGCTTGTGAGTATCCCCACACCCGCCCGGCGCCTCACACCCTGGGCAACTCCGGAGAAGAAAAGAGTCCAACCCCTATCCAGGAGTACGGTTCCAGAACCGAGACTGTGCGTAGAGGTAAGCCCCACCAGATCTAACCGGTACTGCTCCACCTCCCGCACCAGTTCCGGCTCCTTCCCCCACAGAGAGGTGACATTCCACGTCCCCAGAGCCAGCGTCTGCTGCCCGGGTCTGGTCCGTCGAGGCCCCTGACCTTCACTGCCACCCGTGTGACAACGCACCCGACCCCAGCGGTTCCTCCCACAGGTGGTGGGCCCATGGGCTGGAGAGATGGATGCCACGTAGCTTTTTCGGGCTGTGCCCGACCAGGCTCCGTGGCAAACCCGGCCACCAGACGCTCGCCAACGAGCCCTCCGTCTGGGTCTGGCTCCAGACGAGGGCCCCGGGCTTCCTCCGGGCAGGGTCACTCCATCTCTACCTCGATCACTCATAGGGTTTGTGAACCATTCTTTGTCTGGCCCCTCACCTAAGACCACTTTGCCTTGGGAGACCCTACCAGGAGCACAAAGCTCCAGACAACACAGCCCTCAGGTTCATAGGGACACACAAACCTCTCCACCACGATAAGGTGATGGTTCCCAGTGTTTTTCTTTCATGCTGACCTGAAAATCAGTTCTGACCCTCAACAGAGAGACGGATGGAAAAAGGGAGAGAGCAGCAGGGTGGGGGGTTATCCCTCCATCTACAGACCTGTCAGTCTCAGACGTAGCATTTAAAGCAGGTGTGGAGCTGTCCTTATTACACACTGGATGGTGTGTGTATGTGTGTGTCCGAGTGTGTGGGTCTGTGTGTGTAGGGAGGTCTAATAGGAGGTCAAAGACAGCCCAGCCCCTCATTAGGTGGTGAAGAGTGAGGCTCGACGCTGGTGTCTTCCATTCTAAACCAACCATCACTGCTGGGTTTAATGCATAACTGCCCACCCTCCCTCTCTCTCACACACACACACAACCAAAGTTATTACAGATATGTCTGGCTAAAGGGCAGATCTCTCCACTCCTGGAGAAATTAGTTTTTTTCTGTTTAGATAGATGAAATGTGTTTGTGGGGGATAATGGGAGAATAATGATACCCGAGAACAGACTTTTTCTCTGTTGTTAAGATAATAAGTTCAGCAAAGTTGGAGCACTACAGGTAATGCATCTGGAAGTTGTAATAAAACAGACTCATTCATCAACTTGGCTATTTCGGTTTAGCTGTGCTTTAAATTCTACACCTCTTGAAAGCTCAATAAACAGTTTTTAATGTCCAGTGATAAAAGTAAAGAGTGTTTGAGAAACGCTCTTGTACACGCGAGTACAGATATTGTAATGTGTCCTCCTCTTACCCTCTTCTGTTCCTCCTCTGCGTCTGCAAACAGCTTCCTGATGTTGGCCTCGGACTCTCCGACGTACTTGTTGAGAATCTCGGGGCCGTTGACGATCTTTGGCTCCCGGGCATTCAGCATCTTGCCAATCTGTCGTGCCATCAGCGTTTTACCGCAGCCTGGGGGTCCGTACAGCAGGATTCCCTTCACATGCTTACAGCCTGGAGACAGACAACACAACCAGGGACAGAGGAGTAGAAGTTAAACTGAGCACAGACGTTGGTTTTTTTTCCAACTTGTACACAGGTAAAATGCATCTACTAGTTATAACGCTCACATCTTTGTTAGGTGAAGCCCAATCAGATGTTTCAAACACGGTAAATCATTCAGCAGTAATTATACCTTTCAAGTGTAGGGTCTTATCCCCACATTTAGATCACAGTTTGTCTTTTTGTCCCCATTTTCCTTAGCCCACTGGTTTACTATTAACATATGCTATGTAATAACGAGTATGAAAAGGTACAGTGGTGACCCATGAAGCCTAGTGAGATACTGCATTTATACAAATGTAAAGAAAATCAATATCGCGCAAGTTAATTTACTACATCATAAGACAGTTCAATAAATTATTCCTCCAGTGAATACAATTCTTCAAAAGGTGTGTTCTGTGCAATCAATAACGGTCTTTGATTTAGGATTCTGTTGCTTTGATAAAAAGTATGCGTTTGTTCACTTGCATACTTTAACCATAAATGTATTGTCTCAAAAGTGCACGTCTCTGTGTGATGTTAATCTGTCTGACAAAGAGCAGTGTGTTCGTGGTGATAATAAACTGTTTTTGCGTTGGGAGATTCCAGTGTCCAGACTTCACTGACCATGAATTTATTACGAGGCAGTTCAATCTGGACCCAGCTGTTCTCATCACAGCACCGCTGATTTCCTTTTGTTTTTCTCCGTCTCCATAAAGATCAAGTCTGCAGACTCAGACTGCAAGCTCTCCAGTCAACCGAGTTTACAGTGTAGGTCTTTTAATGGCCTTTTGCACCTGCTTAATGACATTTAGCCCAGACTAATTGAGAGGCCCCAGATAACAATCTGAGCTGCCATTTGGGTCTGCTGAAGGAAAAGCAGCCAGGATGACAGGTAGGGGGTGAGTGGGGGGCGGGGTGAGAGAAGAAGAGGAACAGCTTCTCCAGCCGGGCGGGGGGGGGGGGAAAGGTATGTGGTTGTGTTGTGTTTGGGAGAAAACGCACTGAAGCTTCTGTCTGTGTGCTTCACCTCTCTGGGAGCAAAGGGGAGACAAGGTGAAGCTTTCAAACTCTCGCTCCGCCGCACACACAAATGTGCAATGTACACATGCACGCCACCTCTCTGTCAGCGCCTGCTCTCCCTGCCCCCAACGCCTGCCAATTATAGCTTTACCTTTAGCTGGATGCTCTATCAGGGCATGCCATCTCATTACAGCCGCCAGCTGGCCGCAGCCAAAGGCCGACTCCGGCACACAACCACCGGGCTAAAGGTCAGCTCACACACTGCCGGACGCTGCCACGGGCCCTGAGCACTGTGGCTACCAGATTTAAGTAATGTGTGTATTTGCCAAGCTCAGCGGTCTTTACAACAGGTTTTCACAAGATGTCTGGGAGCAAGGATTATGACTGATGTGACTGTATGGGTGTGAATGTGTGTGGGAAGGGAGGGTTTTGTGTATGAATCACAAAGAAGAATACCTGATGGCCCGTCGTAATCTGACAGCAGCTGTCACAGATCTATTAATGAGCGTGTGCAGGTCTCACTGTTTAGTCATGGTCCTCGTCTGCTAATCAGTGATTGTTGGGTTTCACTGGTTAAAGCGATGACACATACCTCGAAGGAATTATTCAAAGTTTTGGTTTGCTATAATGTTGCTTAAAGGATTAAACGCAAGCTGAATAGAATAACTGAAAACTTAGTGATTCTTTTTTTTGCCAGGTATTAGTAATCAGTTTAACCTGATGAATGAGAATTGAAGAGACAAAAAGTGTTTCTCGCAACATAATTTTTTTTTCCCCCTTCATTTAGCATGATGAGAAAATGTTCTCACATCGCTTTACATTTGTTAGGAAAATTTAAATACTTTTCGTCACGCTATTTGGAGTTTTGCCAGTAAACCTGCCCCTGTCTGGACTTCAGTGTGGGGCTGTGACCCTGGCTATGCTTCTCACAAGCAGGGTCATTCGTTCATTTCATTAGAGATCTTCTGCTGATGTCTTTGGGTTTAGAGAAGATAAGGTACACACTTAAGGGTAAATCCAACATTTTCTCTAAGATCTGGGACCTCTAGAAAGCTTATCTGGCGAAGACAGATTGTTAACCAATTCTTTCCCATGGTTTTCATGTCAAAGACATGTCCTCCCCCTCTTTTTTCCATTTTCTACTATCATCAAGTACTTTTGTCATTATTATTATTATTATTTCATCGTATAATCTGGCCAGCCATGTATTGTCTATTTTTGACCCCTATGCATGTATACGTGCGATTAACCATATTTTTAGCTTGTCTGTATAACTGACCGGCAATGTAATGATCTATGGACCTGAATTGTTCTTGTTCCGTTTGTGTTCTTAAACACGAAAAAATAAGTGATGGCGGGATGAAAAGAAAGAGGGAGAAAACTCACCCATCTGTTCTACTATGTCTGGAGGGAAGACTCGGGAGGCAAAGGCTCTACGGAAGATGTCAGAAAACTCCTTGTCAAGGCCGCCAATACCCATCCTCTCGAAGTTCCAGTCTGGGCTGATGATGGACTGACGAGACTCTCGGGTCTTGGCTTTCCCTGGAGGAGTGAGACAAAAACAGACACTAAAGGCTTTGTTTAAAAGGAGAGTCTAATGGTGTATGATGGTGTATCTACTCTTACGTATACAGCAGGTGTTTCATTGACAGTTATAAGAGACTGTTGCAGGAGTTATTTTAAATCTCAAAATGACTGTTTTCAGTGAAAATTATTAATTATTTAAAGTAATGATGCATTAAACAAGCTCTGACTGAACAACTGCTTTGTCTTTTAAATGAGTTAAGAGTCAGTTATATTTCCACGTAGGTTTTTCAAATTCACCTTGCTGTTTTGGTGCTTAATAAAAATAAAAAATAAAGATAAAAGGGAGTACTGCAAAAGTTTAAAAAAAAAAATATATATATATATATAATAGAAAAAAAATACAAATTAAAAATACAAAGTTGAAAAATGAAACAGAAAGAAATTAACAATATATGTTTTAAAATGGAAGAGTTGTACAGTTTTAGAAGTTTGCAGGAACGTGCAAAAGGCCACAGTATGAAGTATAAAAAGAACATGCACAACACAGTTTATAGAGATAATAGTCAAAACGATGTTTTAGCTTTATTCAATATGCATATAAGCAGAATACATTACATCTACACCATGTTACGAAGGTAAACTGGCCATCAGGTGGCCATTGGCTCAGTTGGACTTGTGAATGTGAAAGGGAAAGCAAGCTGAGAAAAATGTGCGAAGTGTGCCCCCTTGTGGGGAATCCCCCAACAAACAGTGAATTTAAAAACACACTTTTCTTTTTTTTTTTTTTTTTATATATATACAAAGTAGTGTGAGGTTTGCTGTGGCTTCAGAAGCTGACGGTCATCTTCATGTCAGCTCCAGTGGCTGTAATAGGGCTGCACTATATGAAACAAAAAAATGCGATAACGTTGAATATCACGATAATGATATTACTTGCGATAAATCAACAGATATTGAGGTGTACTCATTTCTGCTGCTTTCAGTATTCTGCTATAATACAACAAATTGCTTGTTGAATTAAAAAAATAAAAATAAAAAAGGAAATCACCGCCACCATTTTTCTTATTGACCAAATTGAAAATTGAATTGAATATGAAAGGCACCATTGAAAAAATAATGACTTTAGATTTTAAAGTGCAGTTTAAAAAAAAAATATATATATATATATATATATATATATATATATATATATATATATATATATATATATATATATATATATATATATAAATAAATAATATATATATATATATATATATATATATATATATATATATATATATATATATATATATTTTATTTATTTTTTTTTTAAACTTTTTCTATTGTGCAGCCCTAGGCTGTATTTAAAGGACAATTCCGGCGCAAAATGAACATAGGGGATAATAACATATGTGTACCAAGTCGACCGTTCTCTGGGATATGTTTTCATGCTAATCCAATGTGTCTCTAGCTTGAAACAAGATAGCCCAAACATTTTGCATATAACGCTAGCCTTCGGGGCAGTGGGTAAAGTAAAAAGAAATCTCTATTTCTACACCACTAACAAGGCTCAAAATAGCACCACACTTCCACGGTAGCATAATGAGGGTCCCTACATGTAAACTGAAGCATTGAGAACTCTCTAAGTGTACAGACAGTTTATTAAAAGGATAGATTATAAAGACAGTAGCGTTCACGTATACAGGCGGGCGCCGTCTTGGGAAAACAGTCATGACCAGTCGAACGACGAACGCCGTGCAACCAGTAAAATAGCTCAACTTTTCACTTTACACTTTTTACTTTACCCTCTGCCCCGAAGGCTAGCGTTATAAGTTAATCACCGGTTTGTGGTAGCTTGTTTCAAGCTGGAGACACATTCGATAGCATGAAAACATATCCCAGGTCGACTCGGTACACATATGTTATTAACCCCTAGGTTCATTTTGCGCCGGAATTGTCCTTTAACATTTGCACTGGCTGTTCGGTGGAGATTTGACCACAAATTTACAAAGATGTATCTAACTGTTGTAAGTTGTTAACACTTACCAACCAGGGTCATGGATGAGCTCTCTGACTTCTCAAAAATCACCTGACCGTTTCCCAGCAACAAACCGATGTCGATCTGCAGAAAGAAACAATAAAGATCGTAATCGTTTAGGACAATCGGCAGCTGTGTTTACTCTGTTTATATGTGTATACATACAGAACATCATGGGACAGTGACAAATGGCTCTCTAGTTACCTTTGGTTTCTTGCCAGAGGCATCTTCTCCCTTGAGGATGCTGGGGTCCATCGCCTCAATATCCTTTATCACCAAGGCAAACAGCTTATCACAGCAACTAAACACCAGCTAGACAATGAAAAGAAAGAGATAAGGACAGAATACCTTTTAATTACTGGAATGGAAAATTGTTCCCCTGGCATAGGGGAACATTAAACTAAATTAACAAATAAATAAAGATACAATGAATGCAACAAATGTAACAAAATCAAACAATTGAAACATTCCATTTCTCTGGTTTTGTTTAGCATGTTTGTGCTTTTACTGTGAACGTACATCGGTCACCTATGATTTAAATAGGAATAAATCTCTCTCACAGCTACAGACCTGTAGTCAGCACTTCCACTAAATTCTACGATAAACTAAAGAGGTTGTCCAGTTTTTGAGTATTTAGACTGGCACATTATTGCCCCCTTTAAGCCCCGAGCACCTGCTGGTCGACGCTGAAGGACTGGTTGTTGAAGTGCTGGATGAACTCGGTGGCCATGAGGTCCGAATCGTAGGGGTTGCTATCCACACTCTTCTTCTGCAGGAAGTCAATTTCCACTGTCATGGTGCGTATACACTGTTTGGACTTGTCAAATGCGTAGGCTCTAACTATAAGGGGGTAAAAAAAAAGCAATAGGTGGTGAGGTTTATAGTTTAGACCAGTGTTGGTCTAAACTGGGGTACGTGTTTTTTTCAAAGTTTTTGTCACTTTTTTTCCAAACTTTGTCACTTTTTAAAAAACATTTTTGTCACTTTTGTTGATCAACTAAAAGGGGGAACATTATTGAAAAGAGTTTGAGAATCACTGGTTTAGACAACATCTGGATTATTTTCGATAGGACAGTTATTTCTACTTGAAGCCTAGCAAGCAACCCAAAAAATGGCCCAATTACGCTGTTTTCTGCAGGTCCTCATGAGAATATATCTTCCTTTTACCTTTGTACTGCTTAAGCTGCATTCTTTGTTGAATAGAGCAGAGTTTGATGGTCGGACAACCAAAACAATGAGCTAAATGGAACTAAAACGCTGCGTAGCGCGGGAGAAAAGTGCAGGGTTGGGTGATCATTATTGGTGGGTTTGCCTCTAGAGTCGACCCCTCACACGTTTGATCAACCTACCAACCTTGAGCACCTACGGTTATGTTATCTTAGTCTTTTGTATATTGGCACTCTTCCAACTTTGTTTTGCAACTGCCGCCCAGCAATTCCCTTCGCGATAAATAAAGTTTTAGCTTATCTTGTCTTAATCCATCCACACAAATTAGACAGTAGGAAGAAGAAGGTACAGAGCAATCAAAAGTAAAAGAAATTGACTAAAAAACAGCTTTTTCCAAGCGCTCCCCCCACTGCAAAAGATTGAAAGACTTGAATTGCTGTTTTGCACAAACAATCCCTTTTATGCTGCTACATTACCATCACCACTGTTTTAAAAGGTCACTTTTTAAACACTTGTGTTTTACTATTCAAAAACACTTGCATACATTTAGCTGTTATTCATGTTTGCGCTATTCGTCTTTGTTCCATTTACTTTTTGTTCCATTTATTAAAATATTTTACCGATTTTCATTGTACTTTCAGCACAATGACAATAAAGATCTATCTATCTATCTATCTATCTATCTATCTATCTATCTATCTATCTATCTATCTATCTATCTATCTATCTATAAATGCAATAACCAGGATTTGGCAACCAGGTGTCTTCATTTTGTACTGCCTGTATCAAATGTTTCGAAACACTGAACCATTTTCAAAACAATTGCATCGTAGAGATGCAGTTCTTCAGAAAGCAATGTTTCTCCCGTCACTACTGAATATCACCCACAGCTCTTTGGCACATCTACTAGTATCTCTAAGGCCCTGTTTACACGACAACGCTCGTGGGTGAAAACGACAAAATATTTTATCAGATGTGCCTTTCGTTTAGACGGCGACTGCGTTTTTAAAAACGCAAAACCACCAGTGAAACCACCAGTGAAACCACCCTCCAGAGTGGAAATCTTAAAAAACGCTCCACCGTCGCGTTCTCGTCTAAAAGGGTAAAAACGCAAAAGTCTGCTCCGATCTGCTCACGGTGGCACCCCATATTTCGTTACATAAACCAAAATGTAGAGTGATTACTCGCCCATGGCCACTCCGCCGTTGGGTATCCACAGCCTGCCTATACTTGGTCCGGATGGCTTTCAGCTTTGATGATATCTGACTTTTACAGATAGCGTCTTTCTCGTGTGGATATGACGTCCCTCCAGGTACAGGATACTGCTGAAGAAATTCGGTCCATACATCTATATATTTTGACTGGCAGGACCCCCAGTCCACACCCTGTTGTGCCTTTGTGGCTTTGTAATCTAAGGTTGTTTGGAGGTTGTTTGTGGAGTGCTCCTCGTCTAGACAGACGAGGAGCACTCCACCTCCTCGTCTGTCTAGACAAATTTGGGTTGTTCGCTTCGCCATGTTTTGGTTTCGCGCTACTAGGGAGAGGAGAGGGAGAGAAGTAGAAGGAAGGTTC
The DNA here is from genome assembly GCA_023566125.1 of Zingel zingel. NCBI lineage: Eukaryota > Metazoa > Chordata > Actinopteri > Perciformes > Percidae > Zingel > Zingel zingel. Next base: position 5,411,495 of record CM042334.1, on the reverse strand, counting down.
TACGCAGGCATGCAGACTTGGTGGTGTTGTGTGGCAGTGCTTCACACTACCACCTAGCTGCCTGGTGTGCATACTACATCGAATTTCACACAGTTTTGCGTCTCCACATGCACGCCAATTTCCCCCCTCAAAATGCTCGTCTAAACGCAGAATAAAAAGTGAGAATGCAACGCCACTTTTGCATTTTCTCTTCAGTTTCCGTCTAAACATAGCCTGAGATTTATGGTCCGATCATGTTCAATTAGACACTAACTAGACAGCAGGGTCTAAGCCCGTTAGTACATTGGGAGTGGTTACCAAATCAATTAATGCCTTGTTAGCAGGCATCAAAACAGTCCTTTAATGCGAGTAACACAATCAGCAACTAAACTGGCACTTCCTGAATTTGACATGATTTGAGGTGCCCTATTTAAATTGTCTGCATGTCTTCAAACTGCTGCTAACGCCGCATTATGGAAATGAGATATACTGTAGGTGGCCCAGGTTATTAGAGAAATTACACCTGCAATAATGCTGCATTGGTTATATCACAGTTCCCAGGAGACACTCCTAAAAACTTAATATTCATCTATTCATTATGAAAATGAATTTAATGTTCAGACATTCTGAAATGGTTGATTTACACAGAAAGTGAGATTATTTCTTTGATCAAATCATTCATTAAAAAAAAAAAAAAAAAGAAAAAAAAAAAAAAAGCTGTGGCTTCACTGGTTTTATTTTCCAAGACCATGTCAAGGAAGTTTAAGGTATCATGAGGTTTTTTTTTTCCACCCAGTGGATTATATTTTCATTCCTCCTTTTAACTCCTGATATGCAGACAGTATCATAATAGCGCCTATCATTTTGGGCATCAGTTGGCTTGGAGCAAAATACTTCAAAGAATTGGTCTTCTCTTTCTCTGGATGCTGGCCAGCCTCTGAGACAGATGTGCAATGACACCACCTGCCCACATTGTTATACTGTCTCTCCCTGCTCTGGGTAAATCATGTTCCCTCCAGCCCTCATGACACCTCGATAATAGCTAAACCCCCTAACCCTGCGTATAATTAGTACTCTGTAGGATATGACCATCAGAAGTTGGCACAGTGAGATGCTTCTCTGGCAGCGAGAAAGACCGCAGCCTTTAAAAGGAGTCATGCAGCTTACATGTGACTGACTTTAAAGTCTGAGGGTTTGATGTCTGATGTTTCTACTGCAGAGAAGTGTCTGTGACTCAAAAGCCATTCAGTGATAAGAGAGAATGACTGTCAATCACTGCTAAATCAATAGATGACAAATTAATAGCAGCCATCACAAAAGGCTGAAAGGACGTCGTCGAACAATCAGAAGTCTGTGCAGCTTGTAGATCCTGTACATGTGAGGCACGGTTAACCTGTTACCAGTAGCAACCAGTATTTGTTTAACTTTTCATTTAACCTGAAAACAGCCGGTTAAGTCATCATTTTTGTTAGCAAAAAAAAATAAAAAATCAATTCATCTGCCATGTTTTATTTGAAAAGTTGCTAATCTTTTTTTTTTTAAGATTATTTTTTTCGGGCATTTTAGGCCTTTATTTCCATAGGACAGATGAAGACGTGAACGGAGAGAGAGAGAGAGAGAGAGAGAGGGGGGAATGACATGCAGCAAAGGGCCGCAGGTCGGAGTCGAACACGCGGCCGCTGCGTCGAGAAGTAAACCTCTATATATGTGCGCCTCCTCTACCAACTGAGCTAACCCGGCCACAAGTTGCTAATCTTAATATTTTATTTTCTGCTGACCGTTACAGCTGACAAAGCATCAGATGTTACTTTGGTTAATTGATTGCCTAAAAGCCCAGTAGATGAATTGTAATGCCTTGAGGTTTGATAGATACATACTGTAAAGACGCAGATTTGAAGGATAGGCCAAAACCAACAATGTGTTAGCCCATCTCCCAATACTTTGACGTTCCTGCCCTGTCTTTGGCACGCAGCCCAAAGCCCATCTGTGGCAATGGTAAATTGTGAAAAATAGCTCACAAAACATGCAGTTCCATTTTTTTTTTTTTTAAAAGCTCAGTAATGTCCTAAACTAGCTGGGCACTGTAACTGTTGGCAAACGTAACTCAAACAGGAGGAAATAGTGCATTTGGGGGGACTATTTTTAGCGGCAGATTCATCCACATTAGGTGTTCTAGTGAGTATTTGTTGCATCAGGACGGTGTGTGTGGGATTGAGTCAAAATAAACTATGTGTTCGTGGTAATGAAGGAACATTTCACCCAGTGCAACAGTGGGGCTCACTGATGTTTTATATAACAGTTTTTTGGACAACAATGGAGCTCTGTGGCACAGAGGAAGATCATATATCAGGCTTTGATAAACATAAATACTTGTTATTAGATAAATTGTTGGTTTTGGTCTTTTCGTGGGAATTGTTGACAATGACAAGAGAGAATCACAGGTGTTATGCTATAAATGTGAAGCTTACCTTGAACCTCTTGTCCAATCGATAGGCCGGCCCATTTTCTCTGTAAAGAAAACAAAATTATTTAGTGTTATGTCTCATCATTTCCTTTTGTTTTAGGGCACATTATTGTAATGGAAAAAGGCAATTGGTAACAATTTAGCCATCAATGAGGCAATTACATTTTCCAGAAGAACAAAGTTATCAGACAAAGGATAGCTATACTTTTTTAATCAACAACACTACGTGTTTCAGAGACATCAGTGCAACGTTCCTCTGCAACATGGTCTTATTTCACAACACTTCTTTACACTAAAGTGCAGCAACTTTTATCTATATTTCAAACATCTTTAATGGTCTACTTTTTAACAGAAAGTAGTTTTTCAGATGTCAAATATGAGTCTATCAATCAATGGATAATATTGAATGACTTCTTGTGGTAAAATAAGACCGGCGTCTGGAGGAGGTTACAGTAGTACCTGTGTGCCGTTGTGGCTGCCATAAAGACGGAAGAAGAGCAGGCAGAGAAAGGCAAGCAAAAAAGGTAAGAGCAGTAACAGTTTGAGACAAACAAAGAGGTCCATGCAAAGAGCCCACAGATCAATATGCAAGAAGACAGCATCACTTTTCCCAGAGAACATCTTGATTTGGTGACTATCAAGGTTTGAAAAAAATAAATAAATACAAAGTGTGCGATGATTGTAGTGTTAATGATTGTACAGTTTGCTGAATCCAACCTCACCTATTAAATAAATGTATTATTTAGAGAGAAAATATAGCCATACATTGGTATCTCATTGTATAAGGAACATTAAGCATTGAAGAACACAACACCAATCACTGAAAACCGTTTAGCAGCGATGCACAGCTTCCATCAGGTGACGCAGGAATCATCGAGAACACGTGGGACAACTTGGCTCTTAAACACTGAAACCTACCTGTGGCAGGCTGAAGGCAATGGTCCCGAGGTTAACACTGGGATGCCTCTTCAAGGTGAACACATACTTGTGGGCTAAATTCCGCACAGTCACATGTCTGCATTGAAGTGGAACAATAGGGAGACAGAAGGAAAGGATTCAGTGGGGTACAGATCTAGTGTCAGCCCATGTGTTACTGTTCTTCCAGAGGGAATCCCACTCACTGTTCTGTCTGTGGCTCCTTATCATTGATGACAGCACAGTTGCTTAACGACAGTTCGTCTGTTGGGCATCGAGCCACTTGCATCACCTGAAAAGAGAGCAGAGAAAAATGAAAACAGTGACTTCACTGAGAAAGTCATATTTATAGACAGTATGTGAATGAGTATGCCTTTTCACTCCTCCTGAAGCTATTTCATTTTAATTTATTGGCAATGGTATAAATCAGTTTATGGTTAAAAAAAAAAAAAAAAAAAAAAAAAAAAAAGGGCAAAAAAGTATACATGTACATTACAATAACTGCTAGTGCCACAGCTGAAGTACTGTGAAAGCCAGTATTGTGGACTGTTATGGATAATCATTTACAGAGTTTACAGTCCATATGCATAGATCTCAATACAGTTGGACACCTACAGAGAAAGGCACATTGTGTACTTCAGCACCCTTGTGACTTTGCTCCCCCTCAGCATAGAGATCACTCTCACATAACCACCATTACATGTCACGCATGTTGCCATGGAGATCTCTCTACATGGATCCTGCTAGGTCTGATGCTCCTTAAAGTCTTACTCTATTCATTGTTTAAATGTCAAGTGTCTGTATGTCAAGTGTAAATTTAGCTTCCTCGGTCTCTGACAACCATTAAGATGAGAGATCTATGTGGTGATGGAACAGCTTTCATTAGCACTGTCAAATGTCCATTGTAGTTTGCTTAAATAGAGGGTATTAAGTATTGTCAAATGCACATAAAGTGCAGACAGAGAGCAGTGTTGCAGAGGTTCCTGTTGTCTTGCCTATACAACGTGATGGATTGCGGTGATTGTCCATACTGCGGAACAATTGGATCCGAGATATTCAGAGATACCATTATGTGCTGCACACACAGTGGACTTATTGAATTTGTATTGACTTTGTTTTCTGCTTAGCTTTACTAACTTGTGAAAGGAATTCCTTCATGTTCAGGGTTTTTCCTGGCTCAGAATGGGCCTTTGGGGGGGGGGGGACAGAAATGTTGAGCATCAAACACTTCATTTCCTGCATTCTGATACATTTTTAGGCACCAATTTATGGTGAAAACGTCTTTATTTATGTCAAGGAAAACACAAAATTCTGATGGCACACAAGAAAGTAGTAGCGTTACAAATTAAATGAGAATCAAAGTCATTAAAAAAAAAAATTAATTTAAAAATTAAATCGTGAACAGGGTGAATCGAGATTGCGATTTTATAACGATTAATCGTGCAGGCCTAGCTGGAAGGAGGCTTTCTCATCCGGGACCTGGGCCCGGGTCAGACTACTTTACCCCAAAGTCCAGTTTGTTTGATTAATATGAACAGGACTTGACGGTTTAACTCCTAAGTTGAAAAATGTAGGAGTGACTTACATAAAGGTAACTGCTATTACTGTTGTAGCTAATTTGTACAAAAATACAATCCTGTTATGAATACAATACGTTATGAACTGTAATGTTTTCTATTTTGACGTTTTGGCGCTTGTGTTTTTCCTTTGGCGCTGGCTGAAAACCCCTGATGTCAATGGCCAGTAGTGTCTCAGGTTTTCCTAGATTTTTCCCCCAGATCCTACTTTGTGCCCTGTTTCAATAAAATGTCAGGCCATGCAGCTAAATATTTCTCAAAACCACAGAACTTCATTTTTAATTGTGGAGCAGTTCCTAAAGTTCCCAAAGATACCAAATATTTCAGGCTGAATTTTGTGTATAACATTATGCACAAGACATCCAGAATATTTTCATTTGATGAACTTAGTGCAGCCATAAAACAAGTCTAAGGTTTAAAAAAATGTTACTCCGTGTAAACATCACATAGCTTCAACATGCCATTTACATTTGCACTGTTTCCTATTATAATAATAATAATAATTATTATTATTATTATTATTATTATTATTATTATTATTATTATTATTGCTTTATTTTTCACATGCTGCCTTTTAAAATTGTTTTATTTTGTATATTTGTAGTATGTATTGTAGATTTTACATTATTCGGCATTCTGTGGACAGCAAAGGTAGAATTTCATTGTGCAGGGTAGGGGTGCATGATATATCAACTCAATATCGTTATCGCGATGTCACGTTACGCAATATTATATTGAAAGTGTCATGATAAGTATGAAATATTTTTTTTATATTTATTGTTTCTAACATGTCCTGTTCTGTAGATGTGGTCGTTATTTATTTATTCATTCATTCATTCATGTTGGACCAGTCCAATATGACCGTCAGTTGAAATAAACCTTGTGTTGTAAGAAAACTTGTTTAATTTGTTATGAATCTATTTTGATGCGTTTTTCTACAACTTTTGTAATTTTACATATGTTTAAAAATATTGAAATTAATAACGATATCGCAATATTCATAATTAATATCGCAATATAATATTTTGTCAATATCATGCAAACCTTGTACAGGGAAACATGTTTCCTTACTGTGCATATGACAATAAAACGGTGAACTTGAACTTGAATGATGAGCTAAATACATAATATATGACGCTGTCAGGCAGTGTGGAGAAAGGTGGTTTTAACAACCTTAAAGCTACTTAAGAGGGAAATGGAAGTGGGGAAACTGGATGTTAAAGAGCTAAACATCATTATATCTAGAGGAACGCTGCAGCTCTTCTATCTCTGCTCACTCCGTGAGTGATTTACTGCCATTGCCTCACACTGAACTACTCAACTCAGTGAAGCAAGCAACTTCATGATTCACTGTGATGAAATGTCGACTAAAGTTTTGCCTTTATACTTGGCCTCAACTGTTCTACAATGTAGCCTAGACCAAATAAAAGTACCAACACAAGTAGATAAAGTATTTATGGTCTATTACAAATACCTAAGAGACTATAAGACAACTAGCAACTGTCTGTGAGACGGAAAACTTCACAGTATTGTAGATTTGGATTAAAGCAGTTTGAATTAGGCTAATAAGGATAAAACCACACAAATACCCATCACTGTTCAGTGTCGACACAACATAAATTAGCAATACGGCCATGGATCAATGTAACCAAAGTTAAAGGGCATTGACTACGTTTACCAAATAAATCAGGAATTAAGTGGTGACTTAAAATATCACAAGGCCATGCATGTTATTATTTTGTATTACATGTAGTTTCCCTGTCATGAATAATGGGCTTGGTGGTAAATAGATGTATTGTATAATAGAAATATAATTTGGAAGATGCTCTTGTGAGTGTTACACACGTCACAGAACTCCTCATTCTCTGTGGATCAAGTTTAAAAATTGACCTATTAAAATCAACAATATAATAGGAGTATTTGTGAGGATACTGTCAACCCAGTCATTTAAAGTTTTAAGAAACGCCCAATCTAATTAGAAACGTTCTAAATAAGTTGCAGCAAACCGATAGAGACACACATAGCTAAAAGTCCCTCTACTCCATCAGCTGAGGAAGACAAGTGAGATGAAGACATAGAGCTGGGTGATATGAAGAAAATCAAATATCACGATATTTTTGACCAAATTCATCGATGTTGATATTGCTGCGATATTGTAGGGTTGACTTTTGGTGCTTTTACAAAAAATGTACACATTGACATTTTAGACAATTATTCATTAATAATGCGGCTACAATGACTGAGTGGGCAAATAACAGAACAGCTAGAACAGTCTGGCGAGTTCAGAAAACTACATCACTTTACTGTAATGCAGCCTTTAAATCCAGGAAAAGACAACACTTGTGTCAAATCACGATATTACGATATCCAAAATCTAAGACGATATCTAGTCTCATATATCGATGTCGACATAATCTCGATATATTGCCCAGGCCTAGGTTGACAGCTGCAAAAAAAAGCTAGTGGCTATAGCTTGTTTTGGTAAACTCTCTTAACTAGTTTAACCATAAACTGAAATCATTAATTGATTAATCAACTGACAAAACATTAATTGCGGCACCATTGCTTCATTTTTTAAAGCAAAAATGCAAAGAATATGTTGGCTCCAGCTTCTCATAGTGCATATTTACTGGGTTTTTGTAGCCTTCCTGATATTAAACTGATGATTTTTGATTTTAGGCTGTTGGTTGGACAAAACAAGCAATTTGAAGACGCCACCTCGGGCTCTGGGAAATTGTGAAGGACATGTTTCACTATTTTCTGACATATTATATTATATTATATATATATATATATATATATATATATATATATATATATATATATATATTTACATATTCGTATAAATAAATAAATAAAAATATATATATATATATATATATATATATATATATATATATATATATATATATATATAATAATATTCAGTTAATATATAACTGAAGCCATAATAATAACAATTTCAATGAAGGTAGGACTTATATTGCAGAGCTGTTGTAATAGCCTGCAATACAATACTTTTAACTTGCTGTAGAAACTGACAACTGCGTGCATGTGTAAACAGCTGCATAGTGTAATAATGAAAACCTCCAGCTACTTGAATATTGCCCCCTGATGTAAGGAGTTAACGGAGCATTCAACAGTCCAGTTGATCTCACTTTAGCCATTTAATGCAGCTAACATTACATTTCCTTAAGAGTCATCGTTGCAGCTAGCATCCCAAATCGGAGCTATATTTACAACCCTTAGCAGCAGTTTTACATCGAAGTCAATAACAATATTGACAATACAATTCAGCGACTCTAGCTGCTCGGTGGCTAAAATACCCAAGTTGTTTCACATATTAATTTACATCTAGCACAACAATGCTAGCAGTGGTCACAAGATACTCCATTCCTCTTCCGGACTGCCTACGAAGTTTTGAATGACATCTGATTCTGCCACACAGGCTAGTGCTGTGCTGGCTCACTTTACGTGTAACAAAAAAAGCTTCTAGTACTTTGACTACACGTTAGGTTTAGTATTCAATGTTTTCTGTTCTTGGTCTATTTAGGTTATAATATTCGCTTCAAATAAACTCACCCGGTCGGTCATCTTTGTTTGTTTTTTAACTCCTGTTCAAGTGCAATTCAGCAGAAAGGTTCCGCTGACAGAACAACTGCAGCGTTGAGAAAGTGACGTGCTAGAAGAGGCGGGATCTTCCGACGCGTGGTGACGTAATCACGCACAAGATACGTATATAAGTGAGCGATGTAACACTTATTAGCACACAACAAAACATGTATTTTATTAATCGTTTATGAATAATAGCATTCTGAGGGATTATGTTGCTCGTCAGATAAAGCATGTATTTAAATTAGAAGCCAATGTTGCAATTTCATACTTATACTATGCAAAGTGATCAAAACAATAAAATGTCAGAATCAAAATCAGAAACGGATTTATTGCGAGATAGGTAGCACTTACTAGGAATTTACCTTGGATGTACTGTACATCCATAGAACAAAATATTCTCTCAGTTTATGAATTATTCATTTTTGAATTTGGAAATTACAGTGAATCTCTTAAACCTAAGAAATGTGTAGAATATCTAGTGCCTATTTTCACAATAATAATACTCAATTATAACGATCATTTTGTTTTACTTATCGGTGTTTTGTATTTCCGACAAAAAACAAGAATGAATACAATGGTTAATAAAAACAAATGATTTATTTGAACTATTCTGAACATCAGTTGGACTTGTTTTAAAAATGTTTGAAATTAAGAACCATTTGTGTATTTAATATTAGTCTGTATCGAAAACAATCATACTTTATTTTTTTAGTTAGTAAATAATTAAGCCTGGGGATGGCTGAGACCTACATTCACATTTCTAAAATGTGCCAATATAATAACAAAAAGAAATGTTTTAGTTTTAATTGGAGGTAAAGTTAAATCTTTATTTTGGATGCACAAACTTCTTGTGAGGGAATATTTGAGTCTTGGAAGTAGTTTTCTGCTGGGCAGCTACATTTAAAATGACATGCTTGTGCTTTTAAGTATTGAAGGAAAAAAGAAGTAAATTAGATAAGCCTGCATTTTGTGGCACTTGTTTGAACACTGTGGTGTAAAGAATCTGCTCCGATAAACGGGAAAGGGTTGTAGAACTAAGTCACAGATGCCTTTAAAATAAACTTGGTCAGAAAGTGTTAAGACAGTAAAAAAGAAAAATACACATCTGTACCCAAGTTTGACAACATGGGTTGGGTAATCATCATGCTGATTGTTTAAAAATCAAAATAAAAGACAATCCAAAGCTGTCCGTTTAACCGATTTAATGCCCTTTGGTGTGAGTTTCCTTTCAAATTAGTGACAAATATAGCAGCAGGAAGAAGATACTCTTGGATGAATTCTGCATTTTGAAAATCCAAACATGTCGATTCCTGTTTAAGAATGGCGACTGCTTAGATACCTCCCCCTTTGACTTGCCCTCCGATTAGCAGACATACTTCCACTTAACTATTGTATACATTTCCTGGGTCACACTGCCAATAGACACTTTGCAATATGTAAATCCTCAGTCTCCTAAATCCTCAAACTGTAAAACAAATATCATAGCTGAGTGGCCGGTAAGTTACCACGTCAAATTACCATCAGCAATTTCTTTTGCAAGAGACAAGACAAAATCCTTAAAATACAAAATATTTATTTTGAAAATGTCTTTATAAGAGTTAAACAAAAAAAATAATAATCAAAAACCAAATCAAAACCATACAAATTGTTTGGTTACTAGCATACCACACTAGTGCTAGGAACTAACAATGGAGAATTGCTCAGTCAGGGGTAACTCTCAGAGGCGATGAATACATCTCCACCTCTGCCCTTCGATTTCATATTGCACCCAAAATACTGAGGCAAACAGAAGCGCCCAAAAAGGTGGCACTGGTGGTGAAATGGCATCCTGTCTGTTCTATGAACTTACATATCCAGGGTGGGCAGACATGTAGCAAACATCTGATTTTCTTCTTCTTTTTTTTTAACCTTTTTAAACAAAAACACAAAACCCCAAAACAAATAAAGTGAGTTTAATACATATCTGAAATACAGTGGGGACTGAACTGTTGGCATTGATATGGTGAGGAAAAAGAAATAAGAGTTAGGGGGAGCTCTTCGACAAATATTCAGTATCCCAAGGAGTATCCCAACCTTCCAAAAACTAAACCGTGTGCTTTTGAAAGATATGGACAAGAGAAAGCCTTGTTTCTGCAAACACAGTAGGTAGCAGAGTCAGAGGCTGCAGAGGTCAATGTTGCACCTTAGAGGTTGCAGTGGAGTCAGCTTAAGGCTTGGTAAGCCCGACCTTATAGCAGATATAAACATATATGTATTCTTAAACCTTTTATTCTTTTATTGTGGTTGTACAATATTCCCTGATGGCCTGATTTGGCCGCTGAGTGTTATACAGAATCCTGAAGAGATATCAAAATCAAAAGAGGATAAAATAACAAACAAGAGAAGTGATGAAATTGTCCATTGAGGGAAAGGAGCGGGGTGGGGAGTTTGATGGGGAAATCCTGTTTGTTGCAGTTTGTGGGACTTTTCGTTGCGCTCCCTTGTCCCCTTCTTAAAATGTTACACACGCTGGTCAAACACACAGTTCCTCCATCGCACTGCCGTGGCAATCTGCTCTGAGGACGGAAGACAAAACATTTAGTAGAGACTAAAGAAAGAGCCCAGAGACAATGCTTCTTCTCTTCCTGAAGTATTTGGTTTTTACCTATGTCAGCTTCTTGGCTTTGTTGTAAAGTGAATCCACGACTTTGCTCATGTTCTGAATTGTTTCCAAGGCTGCTTCGTATGTTTTGTCCACTGGGGGCTCTTCGAATATGATCAGGACACCTTCACCTTGGTCGAGGATTCCTGCACAAAGAAAAAAAAAAACATTATATATATATATATATATATATATATATATATATATATATATATATATATATATATATATATATATATATATATATATATATATATATATATATATATATATATATATATATATATATATATATATATATATATATATATATATACAGTGAAGACTATTGCTCTGCCTGTGAAGTGCATAGGTCTTATGGAAACAGATCATTCCAATTAACCTTTCACTAACCGTGAAACTTTTTGTCCAGAATCATCTGTGATAATTTCCTCTCAACATCCCCCTATAAAAAAAATATAAAGATTACAACCAACATTTTAAGAGATATAAATGAGGATTTTAATACTCACAGGGTTCATACGCATTTTAACCAATACTTTTTGGCTAATTTCCATGACTATGTATTACTGAAAATGTCAGTCTACATTATACAATAAGAATAAAAATCTGTGTTAAAGCTTACCCTCAGAGGTTTAACAAGAAAATGAATGACAATTTATGTGGTTCACAGTGGGAGTCGTAATATCGCTCCCCGAATAGAACGTTGAGGTTAGGACGATGTGAAATACATTTATTAAATCACATATTATTATGCTGTGTTAAAAAAAAAAAAAATTCCATGACTTTTCCAAAACCTTCCCAGGCCTGGAATTTGCTTTTTTTTTTTCTCCAGGTTTTTTCAAAACGTATGAACCCTGTACTCAGGAAAAACAGGCTAACTGCAAATATACATACCTTTGACAGTTTCATTAGACCCGATATGTGTTCTATCTGAAACCCGAAGAAGAGGCATATTAAATCATTTCTTTGTTAAAATGACGAGGAACAAGAACAATAGCAGATTCTCACGTCAGCCTAGAATATGGAGAGAATGCCCCAGTGTCAGCTCTTAAAAAAATAATAAAGACAATGCTTAGGGACAGGAAAATGTAAGAATTTAGGAGCTGGTAATAAATGCAGTTTCATAGTCTAATATACTATAGTGACACGTTTTCTCGCACCTGTGCTCTGGAAAACGGTTCGATGACTCGGATGAGGTTTTGTTCCAGCAGGTTGTCGTACAGCGTGGCCAGGTGAGTGTTGATGATGGGATCATCCCTCAGTTCTGCTCTGTACTCTGTTAGGGCCTGCAAGAAGTACAACTACAACAGTCAGGCAATTTGTGTGGAAGCTTTCTACTAAATAAATCATTGAAATGCATTATATATTGAGCAAATACTTGGAGCAAGGTTTTGGCCATTATATTATCAGCAGGTATTACACATCCATCAAAACTAAAAGTCAGGGAGCAAAGGTCTGTGCGTCTGCTGCACGCATCACGCTCTCTCGAGCTAAAGAGAAAAAAAACAAAAAGGGGCTACATGGAGGTAGCCTTTGTTGGGTCAAAAAAAAAATAAAAAAAATGTAAATCCGTTAAGAATTTTTTTTTTAAAGATTTTACACCTTTAATTTGACAGGACAGCTAGATGAGAAAGGGGAGAGAGAGGGGGAAGACATGCAGGAAATCGTCACAGGTCGGATTCGAACCCTGGACCTTTGTGTTGAGGCATAAACCTCTCAGTATATGTGCGCCTGCTCTACCACAGAGCCAACCCGGGAACATTAACACAGATTTGATGAGACTAAAAAGGATTCTTACCTTTTCAAAGTCTGCTAATGATCGGTTCTTGCAGGCTTGGGCAACACATTTCAGTGCATCTGTCTGGATGGATGACGACAAAAAAATATTAATGTCATTCTTTTTTTAAACATCTTTTTATTTAGGGAGTGTAGATCAATCAGCAAACCATACGTAGATTGTCCCTATAAGCCCCCCCCCCACCCCACCCTCGCCCTCCCACAGATTGTCATTCTACAGAAACCAGCTTAGTTAAATTGTTATCCTGCACAAAACAGCAGGTATCTAGTAAGTACAGGGAAGTTCATTTTCTTATAGAAAGATCATGACAGAAACAGAAGTAACCACACCAAAAACGGTGGGCTATAATTGCAAAAATCCAACAAAAATGGAATATTTTTTATGTTAACAAGAGGCAGAAATGCGTTTTATTCACGAGGTGTTTCCGAATAAAAAGCAGCTTGTATTTCATTTAGTTCTAATAGTATGCATCATCATTTAGGATAATTCCTTAATCCTACTTTTTGTGTAAGCAGCAATATTATAATATAAGAATTTTTTTTGGATTTGATGGAAATTGGTTTGCTAAAAGTTGAAACAAATGACATCGCCTCTTTGTCTGATCGGCTATTAGCAGAAAATGATACTTGCCTGTCGGCCGGAATATCGCAGGCCCAGTTTTCCACTGATCAGGCCTTGAACCTCCTCTGGTCTGAAACAGTCAAGTAACCGAGAAGGAAAAAAAAAAGTATAATAAGATACATAAACTCCGTAGTGTTAAAGATTCAAAAAAGGCACCATATGGATGTGAAAGTAATGAATGTTCAAACAGTAAAGCGTTGCACGTTGAGTTATAAGCACTACTCACGAGTTGAGGACAATTTTGCACAGGAGCATGTATTTGAGTGCTGTGACAGCTTTGGGGCTGTCAATGGAGTCGTAGCCCTCGAAGGCCTCAAAGAAGTAGGAGTAGGCCGTCTTCCAGTCCTTCTCCTCTGCTGCGTGGATGATCCCTGCAACAGAGATGACACAGCGTGATACCATCTGTGGCCAAAACAAACCCGCTTCAGCCACCGTGAAACGTGAGACACCAACAAAAACTGGAGAAACCTGCTGGGCTGGAGATAAACACTGTAGCTGCTATGTGACTGGACGATTCAAAGAAATGTTAAAACCACCGAAGAATTAGCCACAAACGGTGTGCCTCTTTTTTTTTTTCAGTTCACACTGTGTTGTAAAGCCACGAATAACTACGATACTATCAGGCCTCGCGGCTCTTCTGCATTCACGCTGGTAAACACCAAACTGTGAGACTTGGAGATTGTTGTCAGTATAAAGAGCCGAGTCGCTGAAGATCACACCACATATACCTTTTTCAATGAACTGTTGAGAAGAAGGAGTCGCTTCATGGACGGTCTTTGGCTTATTACTTTTTATTAACTCATTTAAATATTATAATTACCATAAATACAATGTTAAGAATTGGAACTCCTGGCACCCCCCAGTGGTAGTATCAAAAGGAGAAAATGAGGTAGACAACAGGGATTGTCTCATCTTTTGACAAACAAAGCTTTACGTTATCAGAATAATCTGAAAGCTGCTGTAGTCACATCAAATAAACAATCCTTTCAGTCTGCTATGACCATTATGTAATAATGGCCATAGCCTGGCAAAGACATCCCTTATGTGTACAGATGGTAAAGCTGTTAAATAGCAATAGTTTCAATATTTTCTGTGATACTAATACTACTAATAATTTAAATATTGTAACTGCTAAATTCTCAGTTTCACTGTTTTGATAAGTGCCACCTTGCCGTTACCCCATAGAAACTAAACCACTTTAGCCCAGGTAACTGTTGGAAGTTAGAATAGCGAACACATCTGACCTGACTGCATGTCCAGAGCTGCCTGGAGCTTTGGAGGGCAGTAAATGCCGTTGGCGGTGGTCCTGGCTGAGGTGAGGGCTGCGCGGGCCTTGGGCAGGTTACTGAGAGCGTGGTACGTCTTACTTTCAAGCAGCTGAACCTCTACCAGAAGAGCTTTGTCATCCATCTTTTTCAGCTCCTGGAGCAACTGGGTGCCTGAGGATAAGAGAATGACTGAGAGTTAATGTCTTGCACATTACCTGTTGCAATAACTTTGTACAACATTCTGTAAACAGCTTGGGGGTAAATTGTGCAATTATAGTCCTGACATGTGCTGTTCTTTCTTGTTTCCTCTCGTTAAAAGTAAAGTCATGCCCACATAGCAACGCCAGACTTCTTGTCAAGTCTCTGAAGCAGGAGACAGATGCTGCCATTTACCAAAAGATAAAAAAGTTAAGTCTCGACACACTCACCAAGCGCCAAGGCCTCCTGGTATCTTTTGGTGTCAAAATAGAGTGAGATCAGACGTCCCTTAAAGAAAAGAGAGAAGAAAAAAAAAAAAAAAAAGAGTGCCATTAGAAAAGCAGAGAGCAGCTGTGCCAACTAAGCGAATGCCACATTACATTATTGCCTGCTGAGACTACTGTGGGAAGACTAACATGTTTGTTAAATGGTGCAAAATAGCAGGTCCGAGGAGTTGGACACACAAACCTGATGTTCAGCACCAATGCTTTAAATAAAGTCTTCATTACATATTCTCAACATGATGTCATGTGGTCTACAGATAGGTGTTGAAATACAAATACAGCCCGTATAGCTGTTCCTCAAAAACAGTAATTAACTGTTTTAAGGTGGATCTTATTTAAGCACATCAGGACTTCTCTCTCTCTCAGCCTGAGCTCATTGTACACACACAGTGCTATTTAAAAAGTTTCCTGTAATTCTTTTACGCCTGTCACATTCCTCATAATAATGTTTGTCCTGAGGCAAACCATGGCGCTTGTCTGAAGAGCGTCCGTCTTCTCAGCTTCGCTCATTAATACATGCCACAGTTTCATTACGTAGTTTTCTTTGACACTATATATATATATATATATATATATATATATATATATATATATATATATATATATATATATATATATATATATATATATATATATATATATATATATATATATATATATATATATATATATCTCAAAGCCGCCCAATTTGGGGCCCGCCATGGATTTGACATGCTCATGCTTATTCTCCTCTTATTTAAAATAACTACGAAACGTACATTTTGTGCAGTTAAAAAGTACGTAATCTGAGTTTAACAGCAATGTACTACAGTGCTGGTAAACTTCCCATTTAAATGACCTACATACGTTTTTATCTATGGAGAATGGCAAGAATTACGGTATTCTTCAACATCTACATTTATTTTTGGCCCGTGGCCTTCCATCCAGATACATTTTGGCCCTTCATATAAAAGAATTTGGGCACCTCTGATATATATATAGAACCAATAATAAAATATTCTTGAGCCTAAATGTTGTATTTTAGCCAAAAGATCCAGATATTCCTGGCTTTGAGTGTGAACCTGCTGGCAGTCATTTGCCACAAAGCACGTTTTGGCAGCTATAGCAGGGCGATGTCATCATAGATGGCGCTGTGTAGGGGCTGTTTCAGCATCTTTTGTTACTTTCTTCAGGCAAAGTTTACAACTTTGCTTAAATCACATTTATCAAGTTTCCTGTGTTCGTTTAGTTTTAACCTAAAGCAATGCCACAGTGGCGGTGTTGCATATCTACTACCAACCAAACGCTCCACCATAATCTGTTTAAAATCACAGCGTCTGCCACTCCATGAGTCAGGAAAGGTTAAATTTGATCCCTTCCACAGCTTCTATTTATGTTTGGGGATATCGGTTTGGTTTTCACTGTCATTAAACAAAGGCTGTTACACGTAGGCGCCAACTAGGGTTGGGCGAGAGGACGAGTACATCAGCTGTTGGCGATAGGTTGTATCCTATATTTCGTCCTCATCAGCTATCAAGTTGTCGTGACAAAACGACAACATAATGCAAATAAACCTGATAAGGGCTCACGTTCCATTTGAAAGGCTTTATATTTCAGTGCTATTCAGTTGTGTGCTGCAGTTTTCCTCTACGTTATACATGAGCTATTCTCAGTTAAAGGGGTGATGTTGACTAGAAGGAAAAAGAATTAAGCTACATTTATTCCATTTTGACAGCACCCACAAGCTTATTCTAGGTCCGTTTACCTCCAGAGCCTGTCGTAGGAAGGTTCTCTTCTCAGCCTTGGCCCACTCGATGCATTCAAGACACAGCTCAACCTCCTGCCCTGTTGCTGCCTCCATGTCAAGAAAGAGGTCCAGGAGAGAGCGGACCAGCCGGGCCGCCTTGGCCTTGCTGATGGAAATCAGAAAAGGCCTCACAAATTTCAGCAGACCCCCTAGTTCTGGAGACGGCCACAAAAAAAAAGAAAGGAAAAGACAAATATTTCAGAAAGTGGAAACATAACATAGAATAGGTTCCATTTGGTTGTTTGTAGGCTCACTTGGGAAAGTAAAAACAGGCACAGAATGAAATCCAATCAAAGTTTGACCATTACCTGCAGCCTGTCCTGACTTGGCCAGGAGTGTCCCCAGCTCCAGGATGCTCTGTTCTTTAACCCTGACAGCTTCCTCATCGTTCTCTTGGACATCTCTCCTCACTGTTAAAGAACGGCAACATGTTGACATCAGAAAACAATTTACTTATTTAATCCTCACTTTATGCAATTTGTACATTCCAAACAGTCTGCCAAAGTGAGACACTCATTTAATTAGTGCGAGTCATGGACTTTTTAAGCTTTGGAAACCAAAATCTGACTTAGTCTTGTCATGGTTTTGATGATCTCTTTTTATTTACATTATCCCAATATTACTCAATACTGGGTCCATGCATCTGACAAATATGGGTGCAACTAACCATAATGTTTACTCCAGGGATCTTTACCAGGGTACCGTGACCCCTTATTTCAAAAATTAGAAAAGTCCT
The DNA here is from genome assembly GCA_023566125.1 of Zingel zingel. Lineage (NCBI taxonomy): Eukaryota > Metazoa > Chordata > Actinopteri > Perciformes > Percidae > Zingel > Zingel zingel. The sequence continues at coordinate 5,393,610 of CM042334.1, read as the reverse complement.
AAAATGAATCAGACATATTACTAGCAAATATAAATGCCCACTGATGATAGGATTACTGGCCTATAGGTGAGGTAGACACTATGGCCATCTACAGATAGTTAATACTAAGGATTCACAGTGCCACATGTATGTTTAACATTAAAACGAGACTTATAAAATCATTCCAACAACTATTTTAATAGCTTAGTATTGTATGCAAAAAAAAAAAGGTATGCATAAAGATTTTGGGCCCAGTTTAATATGCAACATGTTATACAATATATGTAGTAGAGGGTCCCTAAAGGGGTCCTTGGCTTAAAAACGTTGAAGACCTCTGGTTTAGTCTGAGAAGAATAGTGAAAAATGCAGATCACAATGTTCTGGGGCACTTAGTTTTTCTTCTTAAAATAGCTTACTATGACAGTCCAAAACCCAAATATAAATCCAATTTAGTATCATTTAAAGCATTGAGAAGCAGAAACCCCTCACATTTGACGTGGAATCAGCTTGTTGTTGCTTGATAAATGACTGAACTTACACGACTAACATTTAAGTAGCCTACTTTTCTGTCAAATTGCTAATAATTTACCCCACTACTGAGAACTAAATCAATGTTATGTCACGACATCTAATATACTTAAGAGAAGTAAACAGTGAAGCCGGACAGCTTGAAAGCTAGTAGGCTGTAGTGACAAGGCAATTTCAGGACAGTGAAAAGAGTTTACAGTAACGTTACGTTATATATCGTAATGCAATTTCCATTATGCTCTGCGTTTGCGCAACCATACAGATACAGGTTGACAATTAGTAATGCGTTACGTTAATAATAAACTATGTAGTAACTGTATTTACTCTGTCAGAGAGCTGCATTTGACTGTGTTGAAATTGGTTAAAGGCTTTTGACAACAAGCTAAAGATGTTAGCCATAATAGCAATCATGCTAACATGACAGAGTCTTCAACAGTAGATGCTAGATCGCACCCGGTACACGTGTCGACGTCAACACGGGCATACTGCGCAGGCGTCAATACACAGATATTGTTAATTTCTCGCCAATTTGGGATCACATTCCTGTTGGAACATATTCGATTGTGTAGTATTTGGTTTAGAAGCCTTTATTGGTGATTTCTTACGGTAGAGTCAGGCTTGCGCTGCAATGACAGAGGGGGAAACCCGAGTGTTAACGCATGCGCAGTACGCCCGTGTTGACGTCGACGCGTGTATCGGGTGCGATCTAGCATCCACCGTTTTCAATAAAGCTAATGGTAGTTAGCTTAGAAACTGTGGGCAATGACACAACAACAACACAAGACCCAACTACACAGCCAAAAACACAACATTACTGATACCTAGCTACTAACATATTTCACACCCAGGCCTAAAGTTAGCAAAGTTGCTAACGAGCTAATATCCACTAGCATTTGCCGTTACCCAGCGTTCAACAGTGAGTCAGCACGGCACACCACCGGCTCTTGCTATTGAACACGCTAACCTCGCAACCTGAGAAATAGGAAATAACGGTGATCAAAGAAATAGTGTCCATTTCAAAATCGGCCGAACACTTACCTATTGAATGTAGAATGTCGATAGAGGCGTCGCGATCCGTGCTAATGAGAGACTGGGCTCTCTGAAATTCAACCACTGCTGCAGCCGCCATCTTCCTTATTCAAATGCTTCTTGAATGAAAATACGTGCACGGACTACGTTACCTAGCGTATGTGACGTCAGCGTGTGACTTGCATGTTGAGATTTAAAGGCACATGGGAAATGTAGTTACATAAAAAAAAAAAATGGGCCATAAACATGTATCAGAGGCTGCTTATCCTACGCATTTGATTTGTATGTGTGTTTACCATCCAACTTAACTCATAGCAATTAGCTCATTCAGTTGGTCTTCAATATAAAGATACATGCCCAAATCAAATGCTTGCCCAAGGCCAATATTTTGTGCCAATATTAATGACATTTATTCTGTGTTAATTTAGGGACTTATTAGTCTACTTCAGAAATACACAATAACGCTCATGTGAAACCATATGCCAATATAATTAAACTGTAGCATCTAGCCTATAGTATTAGGGTGTATATTAGGATATAAGGGTGTTTATTGTGTAAATATGTCTATTTTTTTACTAGTATTATTATAACTGATTCTAATTTTTTGTTCACATACTTTATATATATATATATATACATAAAGTATGTGAACAAAAAAGAAAAAAAACAATGTACAAACATCAGAATAACACAAATACACATTAAGTAGACATAGGAAAAATATATATATATATTTCTCCTATGTCTACTTAATGTGTATTTGTGTTATTCTGATGTTTGTACATTGTTTTTTTTCTTTTGAGCTGCTGTAACACAGGAATTCCCCCAGTGTGGGATTAATAAAGTCTATCTTATCTTATCTTATCTTATCTTATTTTATAAAACGAACTAGGAACTCTGGTCAGGTCCTTCAATTAAAATATGAATGCAAATAAAATAACACTTGAACAACAAATGAAAAATATAAATCCTGGGAGTTCACTGGGTTCCCATGTACGCCTGCTGTGTGTGGCTATAGGCGGAGTTGTTTCCCAGCAGAGACAGCACCGCGCACAAAGCGCAGAGCGGCGCCCCACCACCGCCTTTGCGTCAGCCATCCTCACACAGCCAGTGACATAACACAACATCAGCCCTCGCAGCATCCGCATCTCACAGCCAGGAGGACCAGGAGCACATCTTCATCTAAGCATCCATTCCACAACTGCCTACCATCGTCTGAGCACCGCCGACACCAGGCGTGTTTATCCAACGCGTGTTTTGTTTTTTTTTGTGCCTCGGCTCGGATTATTTTCTTTCTTGCATTTATATTCTCGGAGATGGTTTTATGTTTTTATCGCATCTTGTAAGGAAAACCAGGCTCGAGACTCGGAGCATCATCGTTACAGAGCAATTCTATTCTCATTGAGCAGGATATCAGGTGAGTTTCATTTCATTTTTGGAACACATTGGTCCTAAAAGTGCATTAGTTCATATGTGTGCATATTTGAAAACAGATGATGCGCAGCTATACGCTAGCCTATATGTATCTAATCAGGAAAATATGGCACAAAAAACGACAGAAATTGGGATGTAACGTTATAGACAGCTACATGCACCTTCATATTGTAAGATATTATCGGATAGAAAGAAAAAATGATGAGGTTCTTCATTTCTAAGGCACCGCCTATTATGGCCAGCATTTTTATTTCGACGCAGACGCTCAGTTTCAGCACCATGGAGAGCACCCGATGATGTAGGCTACACAACACCTTATCGCAGCAAGAAGCCCAAAACGTAGCCTGTTTTAATTTAAGCCCAGTGAAGTCCCGTTAAAAGCTCATGTTTTGGAATTTTTCCACCATTGATGAATCGGATTGATAACAGGGTGATGGAATGAAGGATCGAGCAGCTTGGATCCTGCGCAAGCGAGAAAAGTCGATCGACAGTCGAATTCATAGGCAGGCTACTGCAGCGAGGACGAATATATGTCGTGCAAAGAAAGAATCATGCTCATTACATCTCTTTGTTTATCTAGTTTTCGTGGAGGTAAATTATATGAGCTTGAATATGGGCTTTAATATGCCTAATCCTATATGCACCAAACGCGACCTTCACCTGTTATTAAGGTGTTTACGTTTCTGTCTTCCATTTTAGTGAGAGGGGTGGGTGGCGCGTGGTTCACTTTGACAAGTCGGCCATTGCCCAGAAAAATACAATATGTCTCTCTCATCATAAATGTATGCATTTACCATATAGGATCCATTTAAATCAAATGTGGAGAAGAATTCCTTTGAGTAGCTGATGCACAGCAATCACCCATCATATTATTTTTCTGTAAACTCGGTAATCTACAGCAGATGAAGCTGAAGCACAATTTCACACTAAAATGTTTATAATGTTAGAGTTCTTGTTACATTAATCATTTGCAGCAAGAAGAGATATATAGGCTACTGTTTGGATTAATTAGTGTAAGCTATAGCCTGATCCATTCCACCGCTTACTGAGACCAATCAATGCTGCTTATAAGCAGAAACCACTCAGCACACATTCATGAGAACATTGTAGAACCCATTACCGTGATATTATCTGATACAAGCTGAATCATTATAGATCTAATCTGAGATCAAATATATTTTGTTTCCGATTTGTAAATAACCATGGATAATCTGAAGGTTATTGATCACACACCAATTATCTTTCTGATTATTGATCTTTTCTGCTTCCAGCAGCGGCCATCAGGAGACGCAGACAGAGAGCTGAAATACAAGAGAGACTGTTTCAGTTGGGGTGATCTTTATCCTGTCAGAGAGCTGTTCACAGGATCATTTTCTCCCAGGCCTTAGATGCCCAGCGGCAGCCTGTAGCCCGAGACTCCCATCTCCCAGAAGCATAGAGGTTTTGAGACCCTCAGGATCTCCCCTGGCAGACCCTCTTCTGACCCAGTGCGGCTAAAGCCCCTGGACGCCTCCCGACAGTCACCATGGGAACCGTGCTGTCTTTGTCGCCTAGCTACCGAAAGGCTGCTCTCTTTGAGGATGGGCCGGCCACTGTGGGCCACTACACAGCTGTCCAGAACAGCAAGAACGCCAAAGACAAGAACCTGAAGCGCCACTCGCTCATCAATGTGCTCCCGTGGAAGCGGATTGTAGCAGTGTCCGCCAAGAAGAAAGGCTCCAAGAAGGTGCAGCCCAACGGCACCTACCAGAACAATGTCACCCAGCTGAACAATGAAAACCTGAAGAAGTCACAGTCATGCGCCAACCTGTCCACCTTCACCCAGGATCAGAGCACTCCTGCTCTCACCAAGACCTCCAACAACACAGTATCGTCTATCAAGAAAGCCCCTCTGACCAACTCCAATGTGGCACCGGGGACCCCTAAGAGAGTGATTGTCCAGGCCTCTACCAGTGAGCTGCTGCGCTGCCTCGGGGAGTTTCTGTGCCGGCGTTGTTACCGGCTGAAACACCTGTCACCCACTGACCCAGTGCTGTGGCTGCGCAGCGTGGACCGCTCCCTGCTGCTCCAAGGCTGGCAGGACCAGGGATTCATCACCCCTGCAAACGTGGTCTTTGTCTACATGCTTTGCCGTGACGTGGTCTCCTCCGAGGTGGCCACGGAGCACGAGCTGCAGGCCGTGCTGCTCACCTGCCTCTACCTGTCTTACTCCTACATGGGCAACGAGATCTCCTACCCTCTCAAGCCCTTCTTAGTGGAGAGCTCCAAGGAGACCTTCTGGGACCGCTGCCTGTCCATCATCAACCTGATGAGCGCAAAGATGCTCCAGATCAACTCCGACCCACACTACTTCACTCAGGTGTTTGCAGACCTGAAGAACGAGAGCCAGAAGGAGGAGGAGAGGAGCCGCCTGCTCATCGGCCTGGACCGGTGAGGGGGGGAGCAGAGGGTTCAGGGGAGAAGGTGAATACTCCAGTCTGGCATTTAGACAGAAAGATTAGTTGTGATGCTATTTATTTATTATTGTCAAAACTCAAGTGTGACAAGGCCAATTTGGAAGTATTTGACATTCATCACAACTTTGTATCTAGTAAGACTGAATCTTCAACTCTGGGGGGGGGGGGATTAGTGTTTTAGATGGATTTAGACGGAGTTTGCATTGAGGAATAACATTTGCAATGGTCACCTAAAAATAAGGCATAAGGTCTAAAAAGCCAGAAGATTGTAGTTATCAAGTTCTATTTTCAAACGAGCAAAGGAAGGATTTTCTGTAAACCTGAGAATGAAAGCTTTTTTTTCGACAATGATATATAAACAAAAAATGCCAGACTTGGGTAAATCCTTTGCTAACTTACAGATATATATCTATATGAAATACTGAAAATCTTAAAAAACATTTCAGACAAAAAGACAAAAAAACATTAGAAAAGAAAGCGTACATCTACAGCAATGAATGTGGAGAGGACTGAGGTTGCGGCAGCCCACCAGTGACCTTCTGACTGTTTGACGATGTGATGTGCACTGCCTACTGCAGGAGGGCGAGGGCCATCGCCTGACTGGCTTTCTTCATGCATCACGGATGAACAGGCACGTCTGGCTGCAAACTCTGGATCTTTGGAAGGCCAACACCACGTCCCGTCCATTAATACGGATACCACTGGAATCTTTTTGCTGCAATGCATATCTGAAAAAAAAAACAGCAGGGGCCATCAATGCTGGATCCATATTTTTGTGGGTTTCTGTTCGTGACGCTACAACAGGACTTATACTGTATACTGTATTTCGATGGACAATAAGCAAACACTGCATTGTGGGACTTTTGATAAGGAGGACAACAGTCAGAGGACATATGATGAGAAAGACCTACTTTATTTTCATCTAGGAAAAAAAATAAAACAAGTTAATGGATGTTTTACTCCCCAGAGGCTTACACCTATGGAGGCTTATTTATTGCTTTTCTGGAACAGGTTTTCTTTGATTTCTTTCTTTTTTTTTTTAACTTAGAAACGTAATGTTTTGCACGTGTGCCATGCAATTTTACAGAGTTTCCAGGAGGGAAGGAACAATTATTACTTTTCTTCTTTTTACTTGATTTGTAAACCGACTGCATCTGCATTAGAGAATGCTGTGAACAAAGTGACAGTAGTTTATTTAGCTATGCTTGCTAAAATAGGCTATTTGTTTACCAGGGAAATTCTTTTTGTACTTTTGTCGATTTTGGAATGATGTTTTAATTTCATGCTTATGGTTTAGCATAGAAAATGTTAAAAAAAACAAAAACAGTGCCATATCTTTGATGAAAATCCCACAGGTCTGAGAACACTCTGAAATACTGTACTGTTTGTCCAGCTGTTGAATGATGGGATGGAATTTCATCTACTACTAACTAGTTACTGACACCTAATTTATTGCCATTCATGTATTTATTTAGGCACATCTAATGTAAATGAAAGACCGTGATGAGAGACTTTGAAAAGGGAAAAATGTGAGGGGGGGGGGGGGGGGGGGTTTGCTGGTATGGCAGGTGTGCTTATCTTTGGTGGGAATGAAGATTGATCTGGTTTATGCAAATGAATGTTGCTGGAATTTATTGATGAATACCTAATTAAACAAACCAATGTCAAATCTGACCCGTCACCAAAGGGACATCATCAAGGACACCTTGACAGAACAACACATCATTGACCTTAAAAAACATCTTTGTGTCCCGCACTGCTGGCCTGCACAAGGAGCTAACCCAACCTGCTGTCCCACACGCACGCACGCACACATACATACACACACACACACACACACACACACACACACACACACACACACACACACACAGGTTTGTGGCACTATCTTTGTGGGGACCCGTCATTGACATAATGCATTCCCTAGCCCCTTACTCTAACCTTAACCATCACCACTAAATGCCTAACCTTAACCCTTACCCTCACCCTAACCATAACCTAATTCTAACCCTAATCCTAAAACCAAGTCTTAACCCTCAAACAGCCCTTTAACCTTGTGGGGTCCAGCATTTTGGCCCCACAAAGCTTTCGGGGCCCCACAAGTATACTGGACTCCCGGTTTTTGGACCCCACGAATGTAGTTAAACAAGCCCACACACACACACACACACACACACACACACACACACACACACACACACACACACACACACACACACACACACACACACTTTTCCAGGGAAATAGATTATTTCAATGACATTCTTTAGGCATCACTGCAGAAAAGCACAGCTTACCTTATGGATAATCCATCAGCATCACCTCGGTGTTAATCAACTGTGAGGTGACATCACATTTATCTAGATGCTGTAGGATATGAGGCGACCTCCACAGGAATAATCACATTTTCAATCATAGAAACCACCGGACTAAAAGGACATGCTGCAATATGCAACGGCAACCACATTGACAACCAAAACAGGAAGCATGCAGAACAATTCTATCGTTATGTTACACAGGTTACACATAGTTTCTATCTTCACAATGGCTGCAATCACTGGATAAACTACCGTATTTCCATCCAGAAATGTATGACTTTTTTTTTTTTTTTTACATCTCATCTAAATATAGACAAATAGTGTGAACTATTTTTTTCCATAGCAGTGTTCTGAAAATCTGTCTAAAAAGCATAATCTGGTAGTGCCAACAAAAGGCTTCTGTCATGTTTTAAAGTTGTTCCCAGAGAATGGAAGGCTTCTCTGCTGCTGTGTTAGTGTGAATCAAAGAAAACGATGGTCACAACCCGTGGGCTCCTCTGCTGTGGGATTGTGGCTGCCATGTGGAGTTAGATCAGTGAGAGAAAGTTCATTTAGAGTGTTTGTACTGGCACAATAGGGGGACACGCACTTTGGATGGGCTTCTGCTCCGGCAGAGAAAAAAAAAGGGCCTCAAGAAGGTAAGAAGAGACCCCAAATCTTTTTCTCTCATGTCCACACTTTCCCCCGACTCACTTGAAATGTGCCATTTTCTTTCCACTTTGCATCATTGAGTAGTTGTTTGAGAAAATACTTTCAAAAGCTTATAAAATATGAAAAAAAGACTCATGTGGTAGTTAAGAGATTTCTGTCAAATTCTTTTCTGTATCTTGTTGCGTACTTTGTAGATAAAAAAACAAAACAGTGGTTAAGAACTTCAAAAAAGGGAGGCATTCGAATGGCTGCATGTGTGTGTGAATGTGTGTGTGTGTGTGTGTGTGTGTGTGTGTGTGTGTGTGTGTGTGTGTGTGTGAATGACAGCATTTATTTGTACAGAAGAATGTGTGCCATGTTGTTTTCTTATGGACATGAAGCATACACCAACCACACTGGTACTAGGACTTGGTTTTCCCTTGGTGGGGTGAGGGAGGGGTGTTGATGCTGTTCAATAAAAATGTTCTTTTTTGAAAAAGACAAAAAAGCTGTTACTGTAATTGAAACTTTTTTTCAGTTAGTTTCTGCTCATTTTATTTTATTTTTGTACTGTGATGGAAAAATAAAATGCACTGATCGTTCAAGGCAGCTACTTGTCTTTTTGTGCCTCCAGATGTGGACTGATGAGCACTCGTTTAGTCTTAATGGGAAGTTTGTTTTTAAAGCAACTATGAGGAACTTTTCATTTTGTGTTTATTTTGGTGGCCCCTGTGGACATGAGCGCCAGTGTTTCCATGAGTACCACCGCCTCGTTTCGTAAAGATCTTGATCTGGCTAGCGTATGCATTTGTTTTGAAAGCGAGGGAAAGAAAGTATTTTTAATACTACCTTTTCTTTTTTAAACACAGCTGTTTGTAGTATGCATAGCGATGAGGTAATGTATCCATTTGTGGCTATGTAAGATTAATAACTGTAATTTGACGATGGAAAAAACAAAGTTAAAGTCAAACTAAGTCAAGTCAGTTTTATTTATAGACAGGGGTCTCGGACTGGGGGGGAAATGGGGACTGAGTACCCAGGGCCCTCATGTGAGGAGGCCCCAAAAAGATGTTAGAATGAATAGCTGTGGATGCAGGGAGGGGCCCATAGAAAATGCCTTTCTACAGGGCCCAGAATTTTGTGCTACGCCCCTGTTTATAGAACCCCCAAACTACAAATCACTGTAGAGTATACAACACCCTCTATCCTTTGAGCCTCAATTTGAGTAGATTTGGTTTGCATTTGTACTATTAATACTTGGGGTGGTAGAAACTGAAGGTGCCAACCATTTATTGAATACATTTAGTGATCTCGGTTTCCTGCAATTTGAAAAAAAAGAAATCTTTTTCGACTTGTCTGCTAACTGCCTTCTCAATCACAGCAGCTGGTGCTCATCGCTTACAATTGAATCCGGTTAGTGAAGGGGCTGGTCCTGTGCAGTTGGCCTTATTGTGGCTTTATTGTGAGAATAAATATACTAAAGATCAGCCTCACATCAATCTGTAATCCTATATGTGTATTTACTTTCCTCCAACACACAAATACGCAGTGCTCGGTCATTTTTGCATAAGTCCCAAGTAAGTCTCAAGTAATTTGGTCCAAGTCTCAAGCAAATCTTGAGTTTTTGTTTTTTTGGGCAAGTCAAGTCACACGTTTTGCAAGTCGAGTCCTAAGTTAAAGTGCTCATATTATGCTAATTTTCAGGTTCATAATTGTATTTATAGGTTGTACCGGAATAGGTTTACGTGGTTACATTTTCAAAAAACACCATATTTTGTCATACTGCACATTGCTGCAGCTCCTCTTTTCACCCTGTGAGTTGAGCTCTCTGTTTTAGCTACAGAGTGAGACCTCTCACTTCTGTTCCATCTTTGTTGGGAGTTGCACATGCTCAGTAGCTAGGTAAGGACTACTAGCCAGTCAGAAGCAGAGTATGAGGGCCCTGACAGTACCTAGGTAAGGACTACTAGCCAGTCAGAAGCAGAGTATGAGGGCGTGCCCTGACAGTACCTAGGTAAGGACTACTAGCCAGTCAGAAGCAGAGTATGAGGGCGGGCCACGCTAGCAGCTAGGCGAGGACTACTATTGCTGGACTACAATAGAGCTGTTTGGAGCAGTTTGTGAACGGTGTTTTCTGTTGGAGATGGTAAGTCCCTTTGGGCTTTTTCACTTTGTAAACCTACTGTATAACGTGAACTTAAAGATATACAATACAATAAAGGAAAGGGAAAAAGCCAAAAAGCATAATATAAAGTCACTAAAGTCAAGTCCCAAATCAAGTCACTTTTTTTTTCTTTGATGTTACCATATGTTGCCATGGTAAGGACTTTGACAGACAGCCAGTCATCCAATCATGACAATCACATACCGGGGAGCTTTTTGAGTCGTCCAATCATGATTCACAGTTTGCGCTGCAGCCGCTGCATAGCATACTTGATAGTTAGACAAACACGTGACAACAAATACATTATATTATTTTATATTTAACAGCTTCCACATTCAAACTTATGATGCATGCAAGTCATCCGAGTCATCATGCAATCAAGTCAAGTCTCGAATCATTAACTTCCAAGTCGAGTCGCAAGTCATCAAAACGGTGACTCGACAAATGTGCAGATAAACTTTAAAAATCAATGTCTACTTTTGCTCCAGCTCCACATCTCCTGGTATTGAGTCAGTGCTGAGAGCCCCCCCCCCCCCCCCACACACACACACACACACATTAGTTTGGGTCAGTTTACTCTTTGCACATCACTCTGTGTCCATTAACTTCCATTTATTTAACCACCAGGTCAGTCAATGCTGCCGTACTTAGTCACTGCCCTTGGGGAAAAAAACAGTCACTCCACTCTTTGCAGCAGATAGTCATTCATCAACCAGTGGATTATAAAGCCCTGCTCAGGTATCTGGTGATGGCTGACACATTGGCAGTGGGAAGCAGCGTTGTCATGCCAACTGCAAGGGGTTTTAGCCGTCTCAACGTCAGCCGCTGAAACAGCTGTTAGCGGGTGGATTAACAGCTATTACCGTGTCGCACGTTTAGCGTACGGGTGGCCTCAGCAAACATTTGAGTCAACATAACATCAGTCCTGGCCACTCACATGACTTTCAACTGTTCCATCTGATCACCCACACATCAGTGAACAAACCTAGAAAATGTAGAAAGCAGCAGCTATTGATGCAAATAAATTTATTAATAAAATGATTAATGAAACATGTTTCATTATGGAACATTATGGAATGCATTTATACAGAATACATTTGCACAAACAATAGCAATACAACAGGAAAGTTCCCTTTTGAATTGGTCTGGATATTACAGAATATTTATGGTATGTAATCACATATATGCAAAATATAAACGTAATATAAAATTAGGCACATACGGAATGAATGGTGCATACATACACATTTTTGCACAAAGCCAAAGCATGGAATAAATTATGGAAAAGAAAATGGAAGTTGTTATCTTTTGGCTAACATGGACGGGCTTGATAATAGAGTTGTGTTGTTGTGAAAGCTAGAGGAAAAGATCCCTCTATGGAAAACAAAGGGGAGAACACAATGGCACAAGTCTCCTAGTGTTAACATTCATATTTGATAATCTTTTAGGCCCATTCATAAAGGAGTAATAAGGAAACGCTTGTGAGTTTTGAACTTGCCATCAATAAGCATAATGGAAAAGTAATCTTTGCTGATTCAGTTTGAACACCAAAAACAAATCATTAAAGGATAAATCTGATGATATGCCATATTCCAACAGTAACATAACATAAAATAAAGTATCGTGTGTCTATTAAAGTCTGTAGTATCTTCTTCCTCTGCGCCGTAGAGCTCCATTATTATTACAACACATCAATGAGCCCCACTGTTGCACTGGGTGACATGTTCCTTCATCACCATGAACACAAACACTGTAGTTTATTTTGACTCAATCCCACACACACCATCCTGCTGCAACAAATACTCACTAGAACACCTAATGTGGATTAATCCGCTGCTGAAAATAATCCCCAACAAACACAATATTAGCTCCTGTTTAAGTAACATTTGCTAAAACTACAGTGACCAGCTGTTTAAGAAAACTATAGAGCCTTTAAACATTTTTTTTTTTTTTTAAATATATACTTGTGAGCAGTTTTATTATTTTTTTTATGATTTACGTCCACAGTATTTACATTTCAGGTTAATATACTCATCTTTGTCTCATCTTTTTTGTTTTTGTTACTGCATGATACTCCTATTGTTCGACATGTCTTGTTGCTGGTGTAGTTTCCCTTTTTATTTCCACGCCTCCTGGGCACAGGACGGAAAGAAGGAGAAAACAAAAAAAACAAAAAAAAAAAAAAGGAGAAAACGTTCACTGCCCTGCAGGACGGTACAGTCAGCCAAACTGAGCAAAGTCATTTGACAGAGGAAAAAAAATGGAAAAGGAGGGAGGGGTGGAGAGAGGAAAAGAAAGCAGAGGGAGTGGAGGAGACGAGGCCAAGCGAGGCTTTGTTCACGAAACCCCCTTTTAGTCTTAAGAAAGCAAAGAGAGAAGCGCTGAAGTGAGAAGTGACACGGAGTCCATCCTAATGATGAGCGGTGCATAGCAGAGCAGTGGAGGAGGAGAAGCCCTTCGGAAGATTACCATGCTGAAGGATATGGAGAGCTGCAGTGTTATGGTCCACACGCACGCACACACGCACGCTGCCCCTGCTCCTGAGCTGCTTAGAAAACCATCTATTAATGCTACCAATGTCACTTCCCTAATCCACACTACGAATGCACCAGTTTCCCCAAACAATTCGTTTCTGCATCAATGTGTCGGGACAAAGTCAGCCACCACAAAGCAGCGAGGTACAATTAGCTTCTTCAAAAAAAAACGGAGCACTCGCTAAGTAATTAAGATAAACGACTTGTTCATACAACACTCTGGCACAATTAGAATGATCGCTAACAAGTTTGTTTCCTTCCTGTTGAAGTAAAGTCGACAAGAGCGTCTCTGCCTCTTCAACTAGGCCAGACACCGAGGGAGCTCCGATTCATAACCCTGGGCTGTCGTTCCTCAGCCCACAGTCAGTGTTCTTTACTTAGTCTTTACTCCGAGACAATACAGACAAGTCTCTGTGGGTAGAGGGATGATACAATTCTGGTTTTCTTCACCCTAAGAATTTACTATCACGTTATCAAGTAGGAATATTGCAGTTCATTTCAGCATTAAATTAACAAAAACGTTCTATAGATCCGTTCCATCTAAATTCACCAATGAGGATGTTTTGTGCAAAGAGGCAATATTTATTTGCTGTTCAGGGGCTTTCGACCACATCACATGATCTTCATTAGTGGTTGAAGGTTGTCCATTTGTCATGAAAATGTTGATGGGAAAATTAAATGTTTTCTGAGCACTAAGGACTTTTTGTCCATGTTGGCTTTAAAGCTGAGGTTCAAAGTTAATTATTCAGCAGAGAAAACAATCTCACCACAAGGAGGGAAACCAGGGGGTATAACATTGATGAGAAAATAGAACCCTTTAAAAGGTGCAGTAGGTAAGACTTATAAACTAACTTTCTGTCATATTTGCTGAAACTGACCCTATGTTCCAGTAGAACTACATGAAGCAGGTCATTTAAAAAAAATATGGCACCTCTGGCTCCACCTACAGCCTGTAGTGCGATTTGGAAAAATTCACCGCTCCCTGTTCAGATGCACCAATCAGGGCCAGGGGGCGTGTCTAATTGCGTGTCAATCACTGCTCATGCACACGCATTCATTCTCCCTTGTGGGGGGAGGGGCTTAGGAGACCGTTTGGGCTTTAGCAGAAAGGGGGGAGGGACAGAAGTTGTCGATGTTCAAATTCTGTTAAAGTCCTGGATCTTTGCAATCCTACCTACAGCACCTTTAATGTGTCATAATATGATGACATTGACCCTCAGAACATAGATTTGTACCCTAACTGAGTAGCGTTTGCGTGGGCCTGGCTGACTAGTGTCAAAGGCCAAGAATGAACTTTTAAAGTCAGAATAATTAGGTTGGTTAAAGAGCAGCAAACACCTTACACAAGAACAAATAATTACACCTTATGAACTCAATCTGTGGATGGATGTTAAAATTAGCCAGACATCCCCCAGCTCATGAACTTCTGTACTACTGCCACACATTTCCTTGCAATGGCTAGAAAAAGAAAACATATTTTAATGTGCTAACACTTACCAAAGGATGAAAACGGAGTGAAAATGTTCAACACAGCCGACAGCTTGTGCGAACAGTACAAACTGATCTCGGAGTGTTCAAGTGCTGATGATTTGATTGGTGTGATTTGGGTTTAAAAAAAGAACTGCGAAAGGAGTTTAGGTTGAGCAGATGCAAATCAAGTCTCCAAATAGTCCACAAAAAGTCCTTCCCATCATTAGACAAGGAGGTAAACTAGGACAGCAGTCTGATTCCAGACTTCCCACCCCGTGAGCCTGTCTTCCCTCCTTCACTGTGGCCAGCGGCCAGGCTCTCAGTCTCCGAGCCAACAAGAGGAGAGCTCAAAAGAGCTAATCAACACACATACAGCACACACAGTCGTACTCTCACACTCTCTTTCTCTCTGATGAAGGGGATGTTTGTCAAAGGAAGGCTACAATTCATTAGGCTATTCACTCAACACAAAGACAGCAAATGAGAATATGTTCAGGGGCTGGAGTTCACGTGGGATTATACAGTACTGGCCAACAAAACTCTGCTGCTAAACTAGAGTTATTCAGTTTTAGTTATAGCATCTATTTTTATACTAAATGCAGTATAGTGCTGTCACATAAAGTATATTCTAACATTTACGATATAAGCAGTATTATAGTATATTATAAAAGTATACATTGCAGTAGAGAGTATACAAAGCAGGATTTAAATTAATAGATTTTGCAAAACACTTTGCATGTAGCAGGTTGCGATGTTCAGGATATGCTCAACACATCCTGGGCGACATCTCGTGACTAACAAACTAACAGTGAATTTGGAGTTTGTGCCTCAGACTCTGACTGAACCGCTGAATCACATGTCGGCGTTTACATATGTGATTGGGGGGAAAAAAGTGGTCGCTGCAATTTCTTTCATTTACCATGTAGGTAGGTAAGCCTTTAATTCAATTTGTTTACGTTATTATTCCTTAGAACACATATCAAGCAGATCATCAATCTAGTATCTGAAAAATCATACGTAAATATCATCTTACTTCACTTTTGATGGTGCTCTGCCTCCTACACGCGGAGCTGCACAGATTATAAATTCCTGTCGAGCCTTTGGATTTTTGTTTTTTTTCCTATTATGCAATCAGTGGTTCAGAAAACAGTTGCTGCATAATCTCCTGTCACCTTGACTACCACAATATTCCATCTAAAATAAAGTAAATATTGCACAAAGCAAATCATTTGTAATTTGGATTTTTTTTTTAAAGAAAGAACATTATCCTGTAGTGCATATTATAAAACCTGTTTAGCTAATAGCATCTTGCATGTGGGCGCATTGTGCGCTTGCTGTTTATAGTAACATTGCATAGAAAATCTACTAAACAGGTCAAATTTGGCATGGCTTTGCATACATTATGGATTCAATTACCACAATCCTCCTACAGAGCTGCTATTTAAATCCTCACATTATCAGCAGCTCGGCAAAAAAAAAAAGAAAAAGAGAAGATCATCATCATCATCATCATCATCATCATCATCATCCCGGCCTGGTTTAGAAATCAGATGTCACTGTTTTATTTCTTTTTCATTTGGCCTATTTTAGTTGCCAGGAACAGCCAGG
Source organism: Zingel zingel (assembly GCA_023566125.1). Classification (NCBI taxonomy): domain Eukaryota; kingdom Metazoa; phylum Chordata; class Actinopteri; order Perciformes; family Percidae; genus Zingel; species Zingel zingel. The sequence continues at coordinate 5,377,460 of CM042334.1, read as the reverse complement.
ATGTAACCAGATCGGCTCTTGGTGAAGTCTGGCTGCGATTGGTTGATCTTGGGCTCGACGATGACCGTGCACTTCCTCCCGCTCATGCTGCACTGGATGGGACTCACGATGTTCACCTGCAGCTTCCTCTTCTCACTGCAGGGAGAACATAAATGATGGAGAGACAGAAAGATAGGTTATTGCACATTTTGTAAAGAAATCATCAGGGAATAAACATTTACGCACATAATCAAGGTGTGTTTACATACTCTCGTTACTGCAGCCCTAATGTAGAAGCAGCTTTCCTCAGTGGCTTCACATTACATTCAGTCATAGTTTAATGCACAGGAATAAAATATGTAGATCCATTAGTGACCCGGTCTCTCTCTCTCTCACACACTCACACTCTGTCTCTCACACACACACACACACACACACACACAATTGACTTTTATATGCACTGTCATACTCTCTCACACACTTTTTTATTTCATATATCAGACTTTGTTTGGGGCCATAATTCACGCTTGCTCACACACAAAAACACACAACTGTACTTTCGAATAAACTCAATTAATTCTTACTCATGCATACTATCACATTATTACACACATACCATTATACCCTTTACAGCAGTTTTGTCAGACTGAGACTAAGATTGATATTATATATAAGCAAGGATGACTTTGTTTGCAAATGAGATGGAAAATATGTCTAAGGACATGATCAGACTGGCCTTTTTTGACAAGGAAAAATTGACTAGGGGGCTTTTGTAAATAAAAAAAAAGAAAGAAAGTTGGAAGTGTTTTTTTTGTTTTGTTATAACAGCTACTGCTACAGTATCCAAGAGTGCTACGTTGGGCGGTGCTAGATAAAACAGAGCTCGAGCGATCTAGAGAATGAACAAAGAGAGGGAGCGGTGCTACTGTTAACGTTAAATATAACAAAGGGAATTCCCTAAACAAGGAGCACCCAGTCACATCATAAAACTCGCTCTGATACCTTCTCCATTTTCATCTTGTTGTTAGGAAATGACAGGTCTCGCTACTCCGCTGTCAAAAAAAAAGCGCTTGACGTATGGCGGTTTTTCAGAAAAGTTGACATTTTTTCACCTTCAAAAAGGTGCTCTGAGCTGCAGAAAAAAAAAAACATTGGCGGTGGCGTTTAAAAGAGGCATTCAGGACATTTTTGAGAACACGGTTTACTCCATAAGATTATAATGTAAAACAGACGCCAATTGTGAATTGCCAAGGAGAGAAATGAGAGGGGAGGATAAGCATTAGATTAAGATGTGTGATAGTTCTTTGCTGGCTCAGAGATTATCCAATAGAACTATTTAGTTGATGAGGTTATATAAATCAATGAATTGACTCAAATTGAAATGACTCGACCAGCTGCTTGTGTATGATCCACTGGACAGAGAGGTTTAGCTAACGGCTAACGGCTGTAGCTGTATATTTAGCTCACAGACATAAGAGTGGTATCAAAACGTCTCATCTACTCTCAGCAAAAAAAGCAAAGTGGATGAAGCCTGATGCAAGTGTCTTTGCTAGTTTAAGACCGATGCAGTTGTCAATTTCCCGTACAGCGCCCGCGTCGTTTAAATAGCAAATGCACCTATCTGTGCGCCCATGGGCGTGCTGGTCTTACAGGGAGGTGTGTTCAGGTGCATTCTCGATGTATTGCTATCATGAGGCAGCGGGAAGTGATCGCGTCATTGACCAACAAAAACCGGGTCTAAAGACAGTAACGCAGCATTTCATTGTTATTTTAACAGAGCATTAGTAAAATGCACCTAGGCTCGTGCACAGGCTGCGCACACTATGCATGTCTCACACACTCACACACACACACACACACACACACACACACACACACACACACACACACACACACACACACACACACACACACACACACACACACACACACACACACACACACGCACAAGCACACAAACATGCAAAAGATTACAAATAAAAATATTACTGTGCAAATCCTCCATCATAATAGCAATGCGCCAAGGTCCAAACGCGCCTGGCTTTTAAAGGGAATAGGAGATGATCTCTGATTGGTTTATTACATGTTACGCCCAAAACACACCTCTGATTAATGAAGACACTAAGTACAACCCTTTTGAACCCTGCGCCTGGCGCACAGACCCTTTTTTCCGCCGTCAAACTAGCAATTTTTTAATCTTTAATCTACAAGGAGCATTTGAATAAAGCCACGATACATTTAGGGTCACCTTTTACATTCACCACAAATCATATACAGTTGTTTGTTTTATGAGAATGTATGTAGTATGTATGATGCTGTGATGATACAGGAATGTGTGTGTGGGAGAAAATAATAGTATATGTGCAGGATTATGCTGCTGTATGTTCTAAAACCCTATCTGTGTGCATATTTCAGCATGCACACTAAGAAAATTAAGATGAATAACGGAGAGGAAATCAAGCAGGAGCGCTGATGAAGTAATGATCCATATGGCGTTGCCTTGCTGGATTGGCTTTTAGTGCCTGTCACATTTAGTTAGAGCCTTTCTGGGCGGACGGGTGCTTTGCCTCGTTCGCTCTTAAATAGGATCGATGACGGGACTCAAAGAGTGAGGAGTTGAAGGTAGAAAATTGCGGTTCAGAGAGATAAAGAGAGAGGAAAACGTAATGTGATGTAAATGTGAAGGAGAATGAGATGATGAATGTGATAACAGCCCTTTGGTCGAGAGCGAGTGGGAGGAAGAAGTATTGTAAATGTAAATGTGCTCAGAGAGGAGGGGTGTTAATAAACATGCGTTTCTTTCTGTTCAGTCAAGTGCTCGTCATGACACACTTTCTCACAGACAGTCACTGATCGTGGCTGCCTTTGCAGTTCGTAAACAAATCCATTAAGTGCAATCACTGTTGGATTCCCGCACAGCCACCAATCTCCTTCCCTCAAATCTAAAATTAGGAAATGAGACGTGAACCTGGTGACACCGACTTGTTGCGCAACAACAATAAGTCATAAACAAGGAGCAAAAGGCTCCTGCTGCCCACGCTGCACTCCTCTGCAGAGTGTGAGCCTTTCTGTATGGCAGCTTTATGCAGAGCGGAGAAGCTCAGGGTAGCACTAATGCTGGTTTCCATGGCAACCCCCTGTGAACTGAACTCCCCCATCTGTCATGGCTGCTAGCCAGCCAATTGTACTCTGTGTGTTTGTGTATGTGTGTGTGTTGTGATACGTCCCCTTTTTCTGAGCGTCTCTCATCCTGTTACTTCTCCATCTCACTGAAATGCCAGAGGGGATGCTGCGCTATTCTCCTCGTGAAGGGCAAACAGGGTTAGGCTCACATTCACAGGCGCGCGCGCACGCACACACACACACACACACACACACACACACACACACACACACACACACACACACACACACACACACACACACACACACACACACACACACACACACACACACACACACACACACACACACACACAAAGTTTTAACACACTCTTACAAAGCTTCCATCGGATACACCAAACAGGTCTTTGACAACTTTCTGATCCGTCTGGGCCAGAGCTTGCCTCTGAATAAATACCCTGGCATCCCAATGAAAACCAATAAAACGCTTCATCTCTGAATAGAAAACATGATCAGTTGAGTCTTAAGGTCATTGGCTGGCCTTTCCTACCAGGCTCTGGCCTGAGCCAGTCAGAGCCCCCGAGGGCAGACTTAGTCCTCCCCTGGATGGCCTCTCCGACTGGAAAGTCAATTCTATCCTTCCTCCTACCAACATTCCCTTTGTGTGTCTTTGCCCTTAATGCCATGCGAGTCCAGGCACACTTGTTCCCAAAAGTATCTCCTCTTTACATGGAAGGATGGAGGCTAGGAGGGGAAGGGGAAGAGGAGGAAGAGGGTGAAGATAAATGGGAGTGAAATAGAAGTAAAAAATAAAAGTTGAGGACAAAATTAGAGAGGCTCAAGAAAGAGAGAGCAACATTGCGTAAATATTTTACCTTAGAAAAACAGCTTCACAATCATTCTGATGCTACTCTGACTTGTAATAGGGGGAATGGTGCCTGTCATTGGCATTGCAAGCCCCAAACGCCTGTTCTCGCACCATGTAACTTTGGTGAGCGGGTACGGTATCCCGGGAGTGGAAGTGTGTAACGCACTACCACTGATTTTGGTATAACAGGATTATTTTTTAGGGAGGAAATGTGTTCTGATTTTCCTGTTAATGTACTGTGGCTGCTCTGCCTCGACTCCCACTGATTTACGGAGTTTCCTGATGGACAGAAAGCTTTACTTGTTAGTCAAGTCATGCTAATTGCTAACTGCTGCTAACTGTAGCTGCCGTCAGCCTCAGTCGAGCAGGCAACAGAACCGGGTTCAGCAGCCATAATGGCCACACATAATAATAATGGCGAAGAAACCGTCAACGATATAGATGAAGCTAAGAAGAGAGTGACGGAGGAAGAGTAAATCTCAGACCGGCTTTTAGTCGTTGGTGAGAACTTGGCAAAATAAAAAGCTGCAAGACAGACGTCAAGCTGGCCATCTTGCTGTTGGACTAGTAGGTAATATTATCCGGATTGCTAAGTCTTGTGTTGTTGCACTTGCTTGAGATCATGAGTAATGTAATCATAACAAATGCATGTGTACAGCTGTATTTACGGTGCAAAAGCGGACAAATACCAATGTTCCACAATGTTGCTTCAAAGGGTGGCAAAAAGGGAATAAAGAGGGTCTGAAGAAAGAGATTTATTGGAAAGACTATTCAGAAAAAAAGTCTGGGTGCTGAAAGTATCGGAGTGCAAGCTGGGCTATTTTCAGGACACGGAGCCAGGATTACCTCCAGTCTGTGAAGCCACCCAGTCCCACTCTGAGTCATCCCTCAAATAGTGTACCTGGCTCTCCCCCAAGCTCTCTGCTGCTGAAAAATATATGAGCGCTGCATGTGGGGGAGATGGGGAAGAACACTTTGCAAAGCTGATTTGCTATGAAGACTCAGGACTTTGAGGAGGTGATCAAAGAATGATCTTTCCGCACTATGATGACGGAGCCATTTTAGGAGCTACTGAAGGAGCAAAAACACAGAGTTGTTTCCAAATGATGTATTACAAACTCATTCCTGCTCTTACAAACCTACCGTTACTAAAGCTTGAAGACATGTAAAACTAAACCTACAGTATATCCTGATTTAAACTTACATGTGGTCAGAGTGCATCAGGTAACATCATGATGTATTTATCTTGTTTTGTGTATCACATAAGAATAAAAAGCACTTCAATGTCCAACTCTTTTGTAATTAGATGATTTCTATTCTTGGCATAATCCTATTTAAATCGATTATAAAGGAGACTAATGTAGGAGGCAAATATTTGCATCAGTGGAAAAGGAAGATAGGTAGTATGAAAAACAGAGACAGACAGCGCTAGAGACCAGTGAGTATGGATAGAGCAGATTCTGTGCCAAGAGTATGCAGGGACACAACAAAAATACCATCCAACCTGTAAGAAATGGACTGTGGATATACAAAAAACATCCACACAGAAACCTGAACTCCAGCCGGTTGATGCAGATAGGAGCAGGAAATGAACCCATGCTGTTGATCTGTCAGAGACTCTGTGAGAATGTTAACAAGCACACAAATATTCCACTATTATTCTGAATATGACAATATTCCGAATTTGATACAGGTCATGTAAACAGCATATGGATGTTGGATATTCCGAATAAGGCCTTTTTCCGAACAGAGCATTTTCCGATTAAGAAATGTGGGATATTCCGGTATTATTTGGGTTTTAGAGGCATTCTTACAGCACATTTGGAATATGCGTCTGAATCTGGGTTTTTACCGCAGGCTTATGGTCAGCTCTGTGTGTTGCTATGGTTGCTGTACACAAACCAACCAGCCAGCAGTTTGCAGGGCTGCAGACCCAATAAGAAGGAGAAACACAGCTACTTTTAAACATTATCAAAGACTTGGCTATCAACAGACTTTTTGATATGCGCACACATCGCTACGCCGACCTTTTCAAGAAGCTGGTTGAAGGAATGAAAGAGGGACGCTGTGTTCGCACAGTTCAACAAGTCCTCCACAGCTGGTAGACTTAGAAAAAAATCGTATTTTGCACAGCTAACGTAACGTTACATGTAAACGGGAATATTAGTGGAATATTCACTTCGGAATAAGGGCAAAAAATGGAATATCATGTGCATGTAAACGTGTCTCCACACACAGCACTGACCAAGTGATGCCATTTTCTTTGTAAAAAAACAAACAAACAAACCTTCAGTCTCCTCACATCAATATTTCAGCTTGTAAGAACCACACTGGGATCAAAAAAGATAGTGGAGAAAGCATGCACACGTGTGTGTGTGTGTGTGTGTGTGTGTGTGTGTGTGTGTGTGTGTGTGTGTGTGTGTGTGTGTGTGTGTAAAGGTCAGACACCATGGGGCAGCACTGAAGGAGCACACACTGCAGACACACCATGCTGCCTTTATGATTGGATGATGGATAGCCAGGCTATTCTCAGACTCCTTGTGCACATTACAGCAACATCTCCAGACATAAAAAAAAGTGGATTACTAACAGTATGGGGCCCTATCTTGCACCCGGTGCAGCGCAAAGCCCGACGCAAGTGTCTTTGCTATTTTAAAAACGTCCAGCGCCCATGTCGTTTAAATAGCAAATGCACCTGCACCCATCTGTGTGTCCATGGGCGTAATGGTCTTACAGGGAGCAGTGTTCAGGTGCATTCTGGATGTATTGCTATCTTGAGGCAGCGGGACGTGATCGCGCCATTGACCAACAAAAAAAACCTGGTCTAAAGTCAACAACACAGCATTTCATTGTTATTTTAACAGCGCCTTAGTAAAATGGGCCTGGGCTCATGCACAGCACACACACACACACACACACACACACACACACACACACACACACACACACACACACACACACACACACACACACACACACACACACACACACACACACACACACACACACACACACACACACACACACACGCAAAACATTACAAATAAAAACATTACTGTGCAAATCCTCCATCATAATAGCAATGCGCCAAGGTACAAACGCGCCTGGCTTTTAAAGGGAATGGGAGAGGACACTCTGATTGGTTTATTACATGTTACGCCCAAAACACACCTATGAATAATTAAGACACTAAGTACAACCCTTTTGAACCATGCACCCGGTGCACGAACCCTTTTTACTGGAGTCAAACTAGCAAAACTGGATTTGTACACGCCCTAAACGTACCGGCGCCAGGCGCTTCACGCCGTGCGCTTAGATCGTTAAAATAGGGCCCATGGAGACTTTAAACGATAGGTGTGCTGCCAGAGAGTGAGAGCATATATATATATATATATATATATATATATATATATATATATATATATATATATATATATATATATATATATATATATATATACATTTTAGAAAACCTTGCAGCTTTTGAGGCTGATCTACCCTGGGTGAGATTATATGGCTACAAATATCACACGGCTATCTCATGGTTAGAAAAGGATCTTTTTGAACTGATGTTCTTAATCCTGCTGAGTTTAATCAGCAGGATTAAGGGAAAAACCACAGGCCCAATTTTCATGAAATTTATGGGAAAGCAGAGCAGGGGCCATGGATGAACCCATAATATTTTGGAGTGAATCCAAATCATGGGGCAAATATATGAATCATTTTTCAATTAACATTGTGAGATAGGGTATTTGGCCTTGGCGGAAGTCTGCGCTTCTAGTTCACATGCTGATGTTTAGCAGGTATATTATTTACCATGTTCACTATCTCAGTTTAACATGTTAGCATTCCAACATTTGCTAATTGGCACTAAACAAATGGCAACTGATGGGGATGTCATTTTGACATGACGGGGGCACTAGATAAAAAGTCAGATGATCACCCAAGTTATTACAATTCATCCTGAGATTAACATGAATTTATGTACCAAATTTCATGACACATTATAAAATAGTTGCAGAGACATTTCAATCTTAAAAAGGTCCAATGTGTAGGAATTTCTCCCATCTAGCATTGAGATCATATATCTCAATCAACTTTCTCGCGCCACGCAGTTCAAAGTACGTATTACAGCTACGGTAGCATTCACGCTTCAAAAAGCCGGTCTCTTGCTCTTTTCAATATCCTTTTTCTTTTTCTGGGCAAAGAAGAAGACTCCTGTTCCTGAAATTTGGATTTTGAATATGTGTGGTCCTCCATGTTTCCTTCTTCAAACTTGCTGGGGCCGGGAAGCTACGATACCCGTTAGCAGCATTAGCAGCACCTGTGAGTTTATCATGTGACAGAGAAAACGTGAAAGGCGGAGCAGTATGTCCTGTATGTCCCTTACCGGCTAACATATTTCAAGATGGAGCATGAATATGGAGCATCTACCCCAGTTCATGCAAATGTAAAATTTCAAGCCAATATTAATACTTGTAATTGATGGTGGTGGTAAATATTCAGGCAACGGGCAACACAGATTTTGATAATGAACAATTAAACATGTTACACACTGGACCTTTAACTACAAATGTTAGAAATAAATCAGGGGATCACCAAAGTCAGGAAGGTTCATCGTCTGTACAAAATTTTGAACCAATTAATCCAAAAGATTCTCTAGCGTGGTAACAAATATTTGAGTAGAGATGGTTAACTATAGGTATAAAGGTCATCAATGGTTTTCTATGTATGGGTTTGGTGTATTACAGGTCAGAGAATGACAGTTAGCAAATTAAGTTTTAGCCTTACTTTTAGACAGAAGGAAAAAAACTTTACATTGTACAAGATGCAGTTGTTTTAAGTCCACGTTTCTGTATCCCATCGCTCTTTTTCTACATTTCTGTCTTCCTTTGTAGCCACCCACTTAACAACATATATTTGCATTTAACACCAGACCTGACACAGCATCTCTCTTCCTCTCACCGTCACACCCTTTTTGTGTCTCACATGGCTGCATCACACATCCCACATGCTCCCGTGTGCTATATTCACACCAGAGAGGAAACGGAAAGATGCACACAGAGCATAGAAGAACACAAACCAGCATCACACTGAAACTAACTGAACAGGCTTTTCTTTAAGATCATGTTTTTAGGGCTTTTTTTCCTTTATTTGAAGGTGACAGTGGATAGAAAGGAAACAGCATGCTCTTACTGGGTGAGCTAGAGGTCTCCCCCTAACTGAACAGGCTTTTAATGGGAGGAAAAGTTATTGTCCTGGACGATCATCACAGACACTTTGATATGAGGCAGCTTCACCAGTCTGGATGGATACAACTGTTCTGGCCTCATCTGCCCCAGTTTAAAGTGTGAAAACTGCCTAAGAGGCTCTCTGAGTGCAGTTCTTTAATTAGCAACCCTGTTCCCAAGTTACGCAGTTTTGCTAGTACTGCAACTGCAGATGTGGTGTATGAATAATAGAGATAATGCAGGGGAGACGCAGAGTTTAAGCAGTTTTGACGGCATGGTGGGTGTGTTGATTTGAGATACAGTTATTGCGGTATGATACAGGTGCTTTAGCTCAGTGTTAAAAGAAGACTGGAGGGATATCTCAAGAGTGCAGACATCATATCAGTGGAAGTCAGGGTTAACACGTCTTGACTGTAGATCATTTCTGCATTAGGTAATGTTGCACTCTTCTTCTCTCAAGGTAAAACTTATTCTTTGAACCTTTCGCTCCATCTCTTCCCTTTCTCATACATACTTTTAAAATAACTTACTAAATTGATAAAAGGCATATTTTTCAGTGTTGTAGACCTTGACAAGACAGCTACAAACTGCAGAGAATTAAATGTTTAGAGGCAAAAGAAGAAAAAAAAAAACAACCAAAGACCAGATTAAATGCAGCACTGAAATCCTTCTGCAGCAACCGTCTTGGGTTATTTCAGCAGATTTGGTGCATCAAATTATATCATAAGGCAGATTTTGCTTGCAATATTTTTACTAAGCTGTGAAAGTTCAGTGAATCCGGGTATGGATACCCTTTTTGCCTCCCTCTAATTGTCCGCTCCTTTCCTCAGTTGTTGATCTTTTCTCCTCGTTTCAGAGAAAAAAAAAGAGTTATACTCACAACAGGAGAGATTACTAAGTAAGTAATTGAAAGAACTGGGTGAAAATGCGCTGACTGCAAAAATGGTATTGATTAAAATGCGTGTAGAAGAGAAAAAAAGAGAAAGAAAGTAAAGGGAGTGTGTACATGGAGAAGTGGAGTTCAGAGGTGGAGCTGCCAAAGCGAGGCTTACATCAAAGGCAGCTATAAGCAGCTGAGCATCAGCACTGCTCCAGGCCTTTGCACCAGACAGAGAAGAGAGAAAGATCAGCAGCTATGGATGACACTCTAAACCAACTCAACTCAAACATGAGATGGTCCCATAAGACACATTCAACTATTTTTACTCCCCAAAACTCCCACGAGGCTCCATTTGAAGCTGGATCACACATGAACAGTAAACCCAAGCCCTTCTTGTTAATATGCTAAGCTAGTATCATGCACAGTAAGCAAGACCTGGGGTGCTGCAGTGGCTGAATATCACGGTCCTCCGAGGGGTCTTGAAAAAAATGCCTTTTGTGATCCTCAAGTGTAAAAGCATACATAGTTCTTTGGTTTTGGTTGAAATCTCTCAAAAACAAACAAAAGATTTAGCAGCTGTTGCTATCTGATAAAAACTGTAACTAACAACTCCTGCATTTTAGATAGTAATGCTTGTTTTTAGTAACATATCATACATTTCTATTTTCTTAAAGACAAAAATATAGCTTTAAAAGACTTAAGGATATGAATGTATTAAGATGCTCAAGGGGCTCATAAGACAAAAACGTTTTTCAGTCTTTCAGCTGATTTCCTTTAGTGGAGACACAAATGGTGTAAAATAATTTACTGCTATGGTTGTTTTTATTGGACCTGGTGGATAACTGATCACACAAAGAGTCATTTTGGGGTGTTTGGGGAAAAAAAATAATTTATCGTTTTAAAGCTGTTTCCCACATTCTACAATACAGAGCGACCACTACTTTAAAATCTCCCCACAGCACAACGCTGTTCCTGCCAAGACAACATCCTGTGGCCACAGCCCATAATTCCTTGCAATACCCTTGAGCAGAGCAGAAGATGGAGTAGATGGCAACATTTGGGCTGACCACTGGTAGGTTGTCCACATGGCATCTGGAGGTAAACCCTCCCCATTCCCACAGGACAGCGGGTGAATAATGGCTAATCAATAACAGCTACTTGTGCCAGCTGTTGTAAGGAGTCCAGTGTTCACAGATGTCCTGGTTAAACAAAAGGACACACTTCTTACCTCTACGTCTCTCTGTTTAAGAGATCAGTGGGAGATGAAACACAACCGGAAATGTACAAAGCAAAGGCCTCCGTCTCTAGGGGATGCTGTAGTTGCTCCACAGATGGTGGAGGCTATCTCACACTGCAGAGCCATAATAGCCACACAGCAGGAGAGTTAAACCAGTGTGTGTGTGTGTGTGTGTGCATTTGGTCAACTGTGTGCTGGATCCTGTCATTGTTGTTGTCTTTGTACTGTGAAACCAGTGAGCTAAATCACTGATCAGCTGCGTGTTTGGCCTTTCAGAAGGACTCTCCACCGTCGCAAGGCTGAATGGAGTTTAAAACACATTAGGTCAATCAATAAACTGGAGCACAGTGAGTCAAAACGGAAAAGAAAGACAGGCTGCCTCAATTAGTTCCTCATTACTGAAGGGAGACTGCTCACTTTTCAAGTGGCTACACCTCCAATTGTGTTTATTAAAGGCAATCAATACGTCACTCAAAAGGTTCATCTATTTTCATCCGCCGACAGGTCACGGCAGGAAGGTTTGAATGTCAAGAATGAGTCACCATCAGGGACGTGCATCTTCTGGGTGGCGCCGGTCTCAGTGCTGCTTCTAGACTAGTTTAAAGTGTGTTAAACAGTTTCACAAAAATTAAGACCAATTCATGTTTTACCATTCACTGCTCCACGTGCGGGACGCTGGCACTACGCAGAGCTTTCACTGCTAGTACGACTAGGAAAAGTAACATTAACGTCATAAACAATAGATTAGATTCTTTCTGGGGTCTATCCTTAAAGGGGAACTATGCAGTTGTTTTTAGCTTAATTTACCTTAACTGAACAGCTTCGGAGTCATTGGAATGGTTATATGACTTTTTTCGGGTTGAATGGTGGTCGTCTCGCTTCCCCCTAGCGCCTGTGAGCGGAAAAACCACCCTTGCAACTTTCGGCATGCGAGCACTGGCCTCAGTGTCAGGAAGTATCGCGTGATATCAGGTCTCGCGATGTAACAAATTGCTTCACGGCACTGCACACATACGCCCATTCAGGAACCAGCTAACAAGGTAGCAATGGAGTTGCACGGCAGAGCCGACAAAAAAGAAGCAGAAAGCTAGGAAAGCACTGATGGAGGAACAGAGAAAGGGAATCGGCAGACTGACCGAGCAATATAAGCAAAATATCTATTCCGAAGCTGTAGGGGGAGCTCTAGAAAGAAACCTGCGAGCAAAAAGCCAGAAAACAGTTAAGAAATGGCCAAAACTGCATAGCGCCCCTTAAACTCTCAAAACTAATAGCAATCTACGAAACAAGACATGACAAAACTAGATGGGCACTCGGAGAGCGCAGACCACCACCAAGGCATGCCCGATATCACAATGGTAATGCAGTGTGAACTTTCTAGGGCTGTCCTCGATTGAAGAAATTCTTAGTCCACTAAAGTTGCTTTCACACCTACCTCGTTTGATCCATTTAAAATGAACCCTGGAGCGTTTGTTTGGGCTGGTGTGAAAGCTCATCGAACTCTGGTGCAGATCAAACAAACACACTCTGGTCCGCTTCCAAGTTAACTAGAGTTTGGTTCTGTCATGTCCAGTTCCACTCTTATTGTGTTTTCTGTTTGTTTCTTGGACTTCCTGTTTTATTTTGACATTTACCGTTTTGTCTTCATTCACTTCACTTGTCTTCCTGCCTTTGTTTGTTTCCTGCCGTTTTTGATTACCTGTCTCCGTCCTAATGTGATTCACCTGGGTGTGGAATTGTCTTCCCATCCCCGTGTATATACAGTGCTGCTCATGTCAAGTATTCATACCCATGCTAAAGTTTACTAAAAAGAAGAATAAAAAAATAATCTTTTGGAAATTGATCTTAATGCCTTAATTAAAAAAAATGAGGAAAAATCCATTGAAATAAAAACTGAAATAAAACCATGCCAATCTCTAGGTATGGTGAAGGGTATGTGATGATGTGGGGCTATTTTAATTCCAACGGCCAAGGGAACTTTATGGCAGGTGGAAAATGAAGAAAGGAAGTAGTAGAGACAGAACACCAGATTGAGGGAGGGAGAAAAGCAAGAGACGAGGCGAAGGGGAGAGTGTGTTGAGGCTAATCATTATTGGCCTGACAGTGGGCGATGGTCTGGTGCTGTTGCTAGGTGGAACATGTTTAGGGGGAGGGGATGGAGGATTATGGTGTAAACTGTATCATCCTAACTGTACAGCACTTAGCTGATGCTTTTATCCAAAGAGACACATACATACTGCATATATACATTCAGTATGAAGAAAGCTCCTACGGGAATGCAGAGGCAGCTACTCTAAGAGTGTAGCGGATTAAATATAGCTCACACCATCAGATGCACATGTACTATATACACCTTTGCTTTTTGACAATCATATAATAATTAATATACAGTATGTACATACGTATACACAGGGCATAATCTATGCAGATGTTAAATTGGACTGAAAAGGTGCCAGTAGCCTAAACCAGCAGCTTACTTACAGTAAAATGCTGCATGTACACGTAGCATATAGGGTATTCATCCTGAGAATTATAAATCTAAGGGTACAAATGAGTCATTTTTAATAGGATAAAAGTAATTTGTGTTAAAAAATGATCAAACAATGCAACAGTACTGATCCCTGCTTGGATCTACACTGATTGTTTATGGACACATGAGTTCCTACCAAATTAGAACACATACTGTACTTCACACAGCAGCTGCACACCTTTAACTTAACATCTTTAACTTTTTCCGCAGCTTGTTTAAGTTGGACACAATCAACATTTATAATAACCACAACAGTACCTACATTTAATTAACAATGGAGTTATACTAAAGTGAAAAATGGCCCAAACTGATTCCTAACAGTCTCAAACCTGAAGATAATCAGTTTAGTGTGACAAAGAAAACCAGGCAATCCTCACATTTGAGAAGCTTGAATCAGAGAATTTGGGGCATTTTTGCTTAAAAAGTGACAAAAAAGTACTTGGTCATGACATTTTTTGCTGATAAATTTTCTGTTGATTCAACTAAATGATTAATTGACTGATTGAGTTTCAGTTGTAATTCCAGTATTTAGTAGCCTACTGGTGAGTACTGTCTGCACAGACACTATTTATTAGTCTGTGAATATTTTTGACAAATTAAAGAGAGGAAATAACAACCTAATGTTTTTTTTGAACTATTCACGCAAAAATAAAGTTCAAATAAATAAAACAATAACACTAATTGTTACAAAAACGATGAGGGCCTAATCTATGACATGAAAGCATGAGGCAAATTTGCGCTAAGCCTTTCATTCAATTTGCACTCGCAATCTGTTTGTAATTAGTGTCTGATTCACTAAGACGGAAACTAATTATGACGATCAACGGCTGGGACTGTGTTATGGGGGGAAGCTAAAAGGCAAAGTTCACAGATGGGATTTGGCTGAGATCAACAAGCTCAGAAAATAAAATCATAATGATCCTGAAATAGAAATGCTCATTAATGAAGTAACGGCAATCCAAATGTTGACAATAATAACTGAGGCTGCAACTAAACTTCAGAAGCATAGAATTTTCCATGCAAAACTGATCCTCGGAAAGAGTGCAACACTTTTATCTCTTCCCATTAGAATGCGTTTGAAATGAGGCTTAATAATTCTCTCCCAGAGTGCAAAATCTGTCAAATGGCCAGAGCTAATTACAAGAGTACAATTTTGTTCACATGTATGATGAGATTTCATGCATTATTGCAGTGCTGGAAGATGTGACCAACAGTCAGTGGCATAGACAACTGCCGTGGAAGATGATACAGCAGAACTATCAGCAGTTTTCTGGTCGTTTGGTCTATAAAATGTTAGAAAATAGTGACAAATGCTCATTCTTAACAGCCACAGATGATGTCTGGAAGTTGCCAAATCCAAATGTATATGTTCAATTTGCAATGATTTAACCATCTGAGAGGCAAAAGAGAGGCAAAAGTTTGCTTGATAAATGACTGCAAAGATGAATCAATAATATTAACAGTTGTGTCATAAAGTAATTGTTTCAGCACTAGTTCACTATGAAGCTTTATATTCCACCCAGTCATCTGACAGGTTTATCGTGCAGCACCCAAGCAGCGATTTTCTTGAGGGAGGACCCCGAAACCCCCGCCAATATGTGCACCCAAGTCTTCCACAAACCTAGGGCAAACACTGATCTGTTACTTAAGCTTGTGCCAGAGTCTGTGCTTACATATGCATGATATAAAAAACACATGGTACTATTAGCAATAGCTATATAGCTATAGAAGCATTGTGTGTGAGAGAAAGGTTGTTTGGCAGGGATTTGGGGCTGGCTGAAGTGGAAATGTAGGTCAGATCGAGCTGCACATTCACATTCTTTCATTCATACGCAACCTCTGACACTTTTCCACACCTTTAGATATTATCTCTAATGTGTACTTACACAGTCAGCATACAAACACATCACCGCAGTCCACACACAAACGCGCGCTGGCCTGGCCACTCGCAGTGTCCTCCCCCAGGCTGCAGAACAGTTCCAATGAGACGAGACTCCCCGGTGGCCCACATAACAATGACACTGAGTGTGTGTGTAAGAGTGTCTTTCATGTGTTTGGGAGAATTTGTGAACTCACATTGCAATTTGACTTTGCAAATTGGGAGTTATATAACGACTATGCAGATAGATTAAGACCCTATGGTGACTGAAACAGAAGGCTGCTCAAGTTTTGTTCAAGAAAATGTATTGTGTCTGTACTAGTGCCAATAAAATACCTAGTTTTTGATATCAATACTTTTTTTTTTAAACCTTACTTTGAGAAATATTCAGGAAAACCCTTTTTTATATTAACAGAAGAAGCCAAGTTCCTAAATGTAAAATCCTGTCTAAAAAGCAGTTGTAAAGAAGATTACAGATAATTTGGTTATTTTGGTTCTAACCCGATATTCGATGCTACGGACACAAAACAAAAATGAATAGAGGACTGATATCCTGCTCTAATTGTCTGTAGAGTAAAGATAAAAAACAAGCTTGTGCTGATCTTCTCTGACACACATTTCATCCCTCCATCTCTCTTTCTCTCTAATCTTTATATTCCTCTCACATTTTCCCTGTTCTACAATAGTTTTGTTTGTTTTGTTAGCATGTGTCTCTGCTTCTCTGTCTGTGGTCAGGGACAAGATGTTGCTGTTATTATCTCCAGCCAGCAGGGTTATTAATGGATCGCATACGTATCAGACAAACATGGATCCAATGGTTGCCATGGGAACTGCATCCGCAGCACCCCAGAAAGGAAGGAGGGAGGGAGAGGGAGAGAGAGAGAGAGAGAGAGAGAGAGAGAGAGAGAGAGAGGAGGAGAAGTGGAATGTGAAGTGAAAAACAAGAGGAGGGAGCAGCAGTGGGGAGGGTGATAAATGGAGAAAGAGGAAATAGAGAAGGAGGGATGGAGCGAGAGAGGAGGAGCCCGCTTCTATCAGTCGGAAATATTTGATTCAGCAGAAAAGGTGACCTTGGTGAGGAAGACAAAGGCAGCATGGCTTTCTCTTTGTTTTTTTATTCTCTCTCTCTCTCTCTCTCTCTCTCTCTCTCTCTCTCTCTCTCTCTCTCTCTCTCTCTCTCTCTCTCTCTCTCTCTCTCTCACGGTTATAATGTTAGCGCCATATCAGCTATAATTCAATTCAATTTTATTTATAGTATCAAATCATAACAAGAGTTATCTCGAGACACTTTACAGATAGAGTAGGTCTAGACCACGCTCTATAATTTTCAAAGACCCAACAATTCCAGTAATTCCCCCAAGAGCAAGCATTAGCAGTGGTTAATGCGACAGTGGCGAGGAAAAACTCCCTTTTAGGAAAACTGAAAATAAACTTTGAAACATTAATTTAACAACCGTCTTTTTTGTTTTTAAATAATTATTACTCTCTCTGAAAAAGAAGAATAGATGGCCTTCTTTTAACTAAAGGGCCATACCAATGATTTTCTTTATCCCATGTACTTCACATCACAGCTAACCATTTGCCACTGTGTTGAAATTTGTGTTGTTGTAGAAATTTGGATTTTTACCACAATTCCAGGTAGGCATGTGCCAATCTGATACAGTAGTTTGACGCCAACATCTCTGCAGTCACTCTTACTACTACAGACTCATCTGACTCCTGATGGGTTATCTGAACCACAAGGAAATCCGATTAGTTTTTTGGCTGTTCAATACAAGTGTACATCTTTTTAATCCTCAACATCTTCTACATCTCTTTCTCCTTCTAGAATTAATTTCTGCATTGGTTGCACTCTCTTGCATGATCTCACCTCCCTCCCTCTTAGTTCACTGTTCCTAACACACTCACTAACACTTTCTGTGTTTTCCTCTGTTCTCAATCCACTTTTTTCTTCCCCCGAAGCAGTCCGGCTTAGCACTTTCCCAAAACCTTTCTGCAGTGTCAGGAGCAGACAGGGAGGCTAAACATACAGGTCTTAGGGGAAAGAGCGACAGGAGGCAATGGCAGAAACAAAATATGACCGCATCTCAGATCAATGAAGGGCTGTGCTTCATGTGCAGCACACTACTGCTGACTCATACTGTAGGGTGGGTGAGGAGGTGAGGGCGAAGGAGAGGAAGAATGAGAGCGAGTGGGAGGGAGGTAGAGAAGGACAAAGGGCGGTGGTGGAGGTTAGAGGAGAGTAAGACAGAGAAAATATATGAATGGTTGTAGCTATGCTTGAAGACAGATATGAGAAATTTAAATCTATAAACATCTGTCACAGACACAGATTTTGACAGTTTACAGTGGGGGAGGAAGACTGGGGAGGATGTCCTCATGCTCACTATAGTCCTTAATAATAAATCCTCAAGGGCTGCAACAAACTTTGATTCATTTGGTCCACAGGCCCAAGAGATGAATGTAAGGGCTCGCAAAATTATTCCTTGTATAAGAAACACAAGAAATGCAAAAAATAAACGCTGCACGAAAATCATTTTGTTTATTTTCAGACTTTTTCGTTTAGAGAAAGCAATATTTGTCAGTTAGTCGGTCGGACAACCACTTTGGTACAAAACTGAAATATCTCAACTATTAGATGAATTTCAATTACATTTTGTACAGACATTCATGTCATCCCTTTAGGATGAATTGTAATACCATCTGTGATCCCATTATTTTGTATCCATTGCCAATTTAAGGACAAAATATCAATTTGTCCAATACTTTGGTCTGTGACCAAATACCTGCAAAACTAATGACATTCCCATCAGCCTCAGCTGAACTTTGTGTATAATGCCACTTAATGAACATGGTAAACATTATATCTGCTAAATATAAGTATGTTAGCATATTGACATTAGCATTTAGCTCAAAGCTCCCCTTTGAAAAGCTGAGTAAATGTTTGGCATTTTTTCTGCGTAAAGGGCTCGAATGATTAATAATTTATCAAAATCATAGCTGGGTATTGAACCTCAACATGTGTCCGTTATCTGTCAAGTACCCGTCTCGCTTTGCCGGACCTTCCTCCACAGCGCTGCGGAGGAGGGTCTGGCTAGTCCACACAGCATTCTGTGATGGGATAAAAACATGCTCATGGACGGCACTAAGCCCTGCACGGAGCCCCGGTGCGGCTGCAAAATAGCCTCGGGAAGGAACTTGTTTTGGTGGAACATGTGTACGTTCAAAAGTTGTTTTAGTCGTGCAACAGAAAACTCAGATTGGACAGATAGTCTAGCTAGCTGGAAGATCGAGGATATAGACTAGTCAAGTACTAAAAGCTCTCATGTCGTCTCGGCTCAGATTTTTCATGTTGTCTACTTATTCTTTGATAAGATTTCCTGATTTAAGTGTTTCACCCTTTCATGTTACCCTCTGAGAATTATCATCATTGAGGCAAAGTTTAGTACAGCTGCTTGTAATCAAACAAAATGTAACATTTAAGATTTCTTTTTTTTTTTTTAATTAAATCATGTTTATATTTCACAATGTAAGGTAAAGTATAGTTTTAGTATCTGCACTGAAGTCAGGCATTGTATTGCCACTAATAATAATTGTTTTTTCAAAATCAAAATTGCTGTCGATACATTTGCTTTCCATCGATTAATCAATTAACCATTTCAGCACTTAAACTATCAATTTACTCGATGCGCCAAAACACACACAGAGGACACTCGGGTTAATAAAATCCTGTCACACACACACACACACACTCAATCTACTGCACAGGGTTTTTCATTAGTCACTGTGGACACTGACAGCAGCGGTGGAGCCTAAACCAAGCTGTTGCTACAGAAACAATCCACACTGCTTTTCTAAGAAACCAACTCCAGCTGCTAAGCTTACACAACACAGAAACTACAATGATGGGAAGACAGAGGAGATTATGTGAACCAGGGATTTACAAGTGTCGTCATGGGGCAACTTTGTCATGAGGTTGTGACTGACACACAGAGAGAGGAGTAGAGAGAGAAAGCGTGCTGTAAACACATTTTGCAAAAAGTTAACATGATCTAAACATATCTAACATCACATTTGTCTTCAGTTACAAGACAATTTCTGCGTTTAAGTGTATCAGGTCTTGTTGCATTTGATGAAGCAAAATCTTTAAACTGTAGCGAACCACCTGTGAGAACTGAGGATGTGGATGAATAATTCAACACTGAGCTATTTTTACATTCAGATCTCAGTGGGAAAAGTGTGAAGCAAGTGTTAGATAGAGAAATAACCCGCTAGAAATGTTGTCAAATTTGAATAAGAAGAAATCCAAATGACAAATAAAGCTTTCACTGATTTAACATAAAGTCACAAGACATTTGAAAATATTGTGTATTACACATGAGTATAACTTTTCAACTTTGGTTGTCTTCTGAGAGTCACTAAAACAGTCTACTAAAACTGGAATATCAGGTCTCCCTGTCTTTTCTCACAGTGTTTCATCATTTAACACATACACCACCTGCAAACTCAGAAGGGCTGAAAAAGGTGACACATTATATATATATATATATATATATATATATATATAGATTTTTTTTTTTTTTTTTTTTTTTTTTTTTTTTTTAAAAAGGAGCACAAAACGACAGTCGGCGACATTAAAGAACGGCTTGTTTATTGCTAAGGCCACAGCTTATATAACAATAATATATATATATATATATATATATATATATATATATATAGTTATATATATATATATAGTTATATATATATATATATATATATATATATATAGTTATATATATATATATAGTTATATATATATATATATATATATATATATATATATATATATATATATATATATATATATATATATATATATATATATATAATATAACAATAACTTATTTCAGCAGTAAATTCCTGTTAAACGACAAAAACATCCACTGGATGGGAAAAGGGTATTTTACAACAACTTTGAATGCACCACGACGCTGGCAAGGCGAGTTTGAGGTGAACGCAACATCTGTGTTGTTTTTCTGACAACAGCAGCTACACACTGTCATACGTTCCTCTCCAGTGAAATACAGACAAACTTTTACACTGTTCAGCTGTCAGCATTTTAACCGTGTTTACTCCAGCTGCTAGCTAACGGTAGGCTAACGTTACCTGCTGCCAAGTGTAGGGTTAAATTAATCCGCGTTGCAATTCGGTCCGGTAGATAACCGTATTAGCACAGGGTCTCGGACCCTCCCCCCCAAATAAAAACTCTTCGGATCTACACGATTCACGTGGATGACATTTTCCCATTCAAAACGCCAATTTTCCCCGAAAAGTGACTTGTTTACAGGTATGACATACTATACTATGTGAAGCTGCCAGGCATCAGGCAACAGATCGAGCCAGGGAGACATCTTAATAGAACATGATAAATCTACGTATAACATCTGGGAACATTAGGAATAAAGGCGTGCCTCTAATAATGACTATTTCAAACAGACTAAAAGTTTCTCACTAGTAGAGGGTGGAACATTTTCCAGTGTTTGTGTGAGACAGATGCAGAGTATCTGATCTGCTATCCTAGCAGCAGACGGTGGAAGTGCTGCAGTGTGGGGCGGATGTCAAAACACACACACACACACACACACACACACACACACACACACACACACACACACACACACACACACACACACACACACACACACACACACACACACACGGCTCTGTCTCATCTAAATATAGGCCTCAACAGCAGCACAGCCATAAATATTTGAGTGCCTCGTCTCCAAAAATTAAGTAGGGGGAGCCAGGGGAGGTAGAGGGAAAGACTGAGATAGAGGCAGAGAGAGATGAGGAAATGGAGGGGGAGGTGGGGCGGCAGGGGTTTCATGAGACTGAAATTAGTACAAAGGGGATATAGTCAAAAATAGGAAGCTGAAAAAAGGCATGAAAGAGGGAGAGGGAAAAAAAGGATAGAGCGAGAAAGGGAGGAGGGAGGCTGGGAATCTAATCCCCCCCCCCCCCTTCTTCCCTTTTATGCAAAATAAGAATTAAGTATTTCTGAATCTAGACTGGTGCGTCATGGCCGATAAGAGGGTTATCTATCGTTATGCGCTGCTGAAATCTCTGAATCACATCAGTTTGAGGCAACTTGGTGGGGTATTGATAAGTTCTCAGCAAAATCTAAATTCATAATAACATGATAAAACAGATTAACACCAAACACGTGGAAACTCTCAAAAACAAATCACGCCCCAAAGAAACTCAAGTATCCAGACACAGCTATGACAAGAAGAGGGTTTATTCCCAGCGGCAGTGTCATTCTGCTTTGGCCTCACTGTCACTTTGAGGAGGATAAAGTGTTGCTTTGTTGCTGCTGTAAGCTGCCCCTCTCCCTGCTCGCTATTGTGCATATTGTGCACTGTGCAGCATGTTGAAGGAGAGATAAAGGTTAAAGCCACATCTACAGGGAGCTGCAGCAGTGGGGACACTGCATGCAAAAACATCATACTGTGCGGATGCACAAACACAGCCGCATGCAGACTGCCTCTCAAGAATCTCTCCCCATGCAGATACGCACGTTAATGCAGTCAGAACAACCCAGACACATTTTTGCACATGCTGGTGCGCCCTTTGTTCTGCCAATGTTGTACAGTGATGGATGAGCCGGTATGCGAAGCGCATGAAGGGTCATTACAGGAGGCCCAGTGGAGGCCTTTCTCAGCCCGACACCTCCAGAGAAAATGGGCTCCACAATGAAACAAGATACCATCACAGAATGGCAAGGATGGAGCAAACGCACACACAGGCAAAGCTGCACACACATACACACCAAGATAAGCAGATTCTGACACATCTGTCTGCATGCACAAAGCCTGTCTGCATCTCTGCCTCTCTCCCACACAATCACATTCACAAAGAGAGACAAACATGAACACACAAATCAATACCAATGTGCCAGACTGTTGTGGGGAAGTCAATTCAGTGAAATGAGCAAAGTTAGTGATCTAAAAACATGCTTCATCAAAAAAGCAATCACAGTATAGTATAGAGTGATCGAAATATCTGCAAACAAATTTTGTCTTGTTTTTTACTCCTATATCTGGTTCTAATTATTTTTAGCATCCACAGCTGGATTTAACAATCAATCGATTCCAATCAGTAAAATAAAGAGCACTGGGACAAAATGTTTGACTAGAGCATTTTCTCTATGCAGTATTTGTATTTTTTTTAAACCAATCAGAACCGTCCTGGGCGGCGCTAAGCATGGATAGCAGAGACAGCGAGAGGGGAGGAACATTCAGCGTGTGGGAGATGCGCCGGATGTCAGACTATGTGTCTCCTGATGTTCAATATTGCGATGAACATTTCAATAGCATTTTTCTTTTCTTCCTTTTTCCCCATTTATGTATATGTATATAGGTCAATGTTTGCTCAGTTGACAGAGACCTCCCCTTCTGGGAATAAAATACAGGATGAAAGTGGAATGAATGAAATCATACATGTTTAGCTGGAGCTACTTTTGATTTTTTCTTTTAAAGCTATAGTGCGTAGTTTCTGCCACCCCCATGTGGAATTCTAAGTAATGACAATAAAACTGTCGGCACATGATGATACCATCCCCCCCACCCCTACCTCCACACAGTTGCTAGTAGCCACGGAGGACACGGAGGATTAAAAAAACATGATGGACTCTTCAGAAGAGGTCATTATCTTCACTCTAGTTTCTGTGCAGGAAAGTCACCGGACGCCACAATCTTCTGAACATAGTCATACTGAGAAACACAGAGAGAGTTGTGTGGAGCTGATAGTCTTAAATAGCTTTGTAGCAACTCATTTGGCAATGGCTTGAATGTAACGGACGTTCATTAATATCAAAACGTTACGCACTAAAACTTTAAGGTTCTTTGAAGACAAATCAGTTGAAGGAGTCAAGAGTTTCCCGCTGATGTGTATTTAAACCACGTGTAAGCTGCTTATAAAAACGTAAAAAAAAAAGAAAAAGAAAAGAGTGAAGTGAGGACATCAAGCCTGGCGTTAAAGCAAGTGGGTGGGTGCTTGGATTTCCTGATGGTAAGTGGGAAAGACAAGCAGATTTACTGCAGTAAGAAGAAGCTCATGTGAACTGAGCTAAAATGAAATAAATTGAGCTCAAGTAAGAGATACTGAGATACCTCCTCATATCCACATCTCAATATATCCACTAGTTTTACTTTCAACAGAATAAAACCGGATACATGCAATATTGTTAACAAGATGTATCTGTATTTGCGCATGTAAATGAATTCAATAGGTTGTTATCTGTGCCCGTTCTTCAATGTCTTTATGATAAAGTATATAGAGTGGGTTTTAAATGCTGATCATGTATTGCAGATTTGGAGAGCAATATGAAAAGACACAGTCCTGAAGTGAACCTCAGTGAATCTGAAGGGAAGAGAAAGCGACTGCAGGATTCAGGGACTTTATCTCTATATATTTTTTCTGTTCTAAAGGAGGTTGGAAACAACATGAATGCTAGCCTTCACAGTATCCTGTCCTGGAGAGATCTCTGAGCTCAGATTAAATGAACATTAGGGTTCAAGTGAGGACAGCTGTGACCGTGCACTCTATCTGCCCCATAATCCTCCTGCAAGAGGTCACATCAGCCAATACTATTGGATGTGATGCAGTGCTTATTTATTTTTTGCAATTGAGAAGTTTATTTCACCATTACAAAAAAGATATAGTTATTTTAAACGACATATTGTTCTGTAATACTGCTGGAAGTTAAACTAAATGAAGTGCTTGATATGATGATAATTAAAGCAATTTTCTCTGCGCAGTTAATAAAACATTAGGGGGTCTCAACCTTCCCCTTGGTGTCAAACACAGGTCATTTAAATCAGCAGTCCATGTTTTAAAGCATTTCAGGACAATGAACATCATTCCAACAGTTGAAAATGTCAAGTTGTAGATAAACGAGTGACCACTTGTTGCCCATTGTTTCCCGCACCGCTTACCTCTTGAAGTGGCTAAGTAGGGTGCCAACCAGCTCCCCGATGCGGCTCTCATTGGCCGGCACCATGCCCTGCAGGCACACCACGAGATCCCTGCTGTCCTTGGTGTGGAACACAACCAGCTGGTCCTTCCCAGGGGACACGCTCACTCCCGTCACCTGGGACAGTGGGGAGAGAGAGAGAGAGAGAGAGAGAGAGAGAGAGAGAGAGAGAGAGAATACACAATTACATGTACATAGAGTCTGCAGAGAAACGCAAACATGTGAAAAGGCAGAAATGTGTGTTGAGAAACATCACATACCCATCTGTACTGTAGCTAAACACAAATACAGCACATATACAGAGACAGATGCATATCAGGGAATTTGAGTTGGCCCACCCCAGAGGACATGAATTCACTGGGGCTGCTGCACCAGGCTACAACTCGTCATGTTCAACTTCCACTGGAAGTGAAGGGAGGACCTGAGGAATTTAGAGTATTCAGCAGATCTCTTCCTTTAGTGGGAGAAGAAACACCTTGATACAGTTATAAAAAGGTACTGCTTATGTTATTTTTTTCCTCCACAACGTATGACATCTAACTCTACTATGGTTGTGTGCAGCTTGGCCATGCCTTCCTTTCGGTGCGATTAGAAGGTTTCGTCAGTAAGAATTTAGAAAATCTCAAATTTACTAAGAGGCCTTTTTCACAGAACACATTTTGACATGTTACAGGAGGAAAAGCACACGTGAAAATAATAAAGCTGAATTTCATTTACTATAGCAGCTTTAGTTTAAAGGTCCTGGTATTGTGCATGCTGGTCGCCCCTGACTATTTTTAGAATTGGGCTGAATTTGACGTGCAGTCTGAGGTGAGTCATGACGCCTGATTAATTGTCTGAAGGATCAACAATCTGGTTTTCGGACAATCGGATGGATTTCTGGCTTCTTTTTTTTTTTGGCATTTGAGGCCCCTATTTTTGACAGGACAAACCAGACGTGAAAGGGGAGGGGGGAACGACATGCAGCAAAGGGCCACAGGTCAGAACCGAACCCGTGGACGCCGCGTCGAGGACCAAGCCTCGGCACGTGGGCGCGCTGTTTTGAGGACTCTATTTTGTCTGAATCTTCCAGCAGCTCCATATTATTTTTATTTTCCTCTGACATTCTGTTTATAGTAGAGCTGCACAAAGTAATTAGAGGTGCAACGATGAATCGATTCGTTGTCAACTATTAAATTAATCGCCAACTACTTTGATAATCGATTAATCGTTTTTTTTTTGTTTTTTTTTAATAAAAAAAATGACTCAAAGATTTCTCTGATTCCAGCTTGTTAAATGTGAATATCTTCTAGTTTCTTCTCTCCTTTGTGACAGTAAACTGAATATCTTTGGGAAACATTGATCCACATTTTTCACCATGTTTTGACATTTTTATAGATCAAACAACTAATCGATTAATCAAGAAAATAATCAACAGATTAATCGACTATGAAAATAATCGTTAGTTGTAGCCCTAAAAGTAATGCTTCTCTTTTGGCAACGTTGTTGTCGTCTTGTTTAAATAAATTTTATTGAAAATGTCAAAAGCCAAACTGATCGTCCTGATCATTTCATCAACAAATGAAACCCCACAACATTAAAATGATAAACATGTACAATATTGTGAATAACTTGACGCCTCATGGATTACCTACTTTAAGATGTACCTGTTTTTTGGCATGCTGCATTAAGTTTCAGTAAACCACCTCATGTTGAGAGCTTTTCACACTCAAATTCTTGTAAAAACGGAACCAAAGCAAACACGTAACACCGTTGTGGTGTTGTCAGTATCTGGTGTATGGTGGTGTATGGGATTTCTCCCACTCAAGGTTTAAATCAGCACTTGCAATAAAGATTTATTGATCAGCATCCCAAAGGTCCAATCGAATTTTTCCACTCAGAGTCCCCAAACGACATACCAATGGAGAGCAGCCAGGCTAAAAGGGGAATCCCACTTTTGCGGTTGGGTTGTTTAGCTTTACAGGTCTTTAAAGTAGACACAACAGGAAGAAACCGATATGTTCAACAAATCTCAGGAGGAAAATGAGCTCATTAACCCCAATTTCTTTCTCTTATATACTATTATCGTCCTTTAATTCTAGCTTTTCTCTATCTCCTTTGTCATTCCTTCCCTTAGGTTGAAAACCATTTATTTCTCCCTTAATTTGTCTTCCTGAGCTGAAATGATGCGGTGCGTGTTGAGGAAACAGCCACAGGGCAGCCAGTCAGGTACATTAATATCCACTCACCAGACTGAAACACAGACAAGTGTCCCATCAGGGGAGGGAGGATGGGTTGCTTCCGGCGGCTAAACAACCAGCTAGCTTATTTAGCTCCAACATGACGCCTGTGACTTCGGGAAACAAACACTTCACGTAATCACCATGAATTAAAGCCTAAAGCCATGCCTCTCCGTCTAGCAATCCACCCGCAGTTAATTACATGGAGACGATTACATTTACATTTATATTAAAGGCCTAATTGATTGGCGCGACAGTCAGTGTTCTACCGAGTTGGGTAATGATACATTCTGTTTCGTTTCCTTGTCTTTTTTTGTCTTCATTTGTCACAAAATCAGTTTTACCATAAGAAATGTGTTCAAGGCATTTATCTGCCCAGCCATCTGTTCAAGTGTTGGCGTGGCCGACTCACACCAATCTAAGACAACTTGAGGATAATGATACATTTCACTACTGCAGTCCAACCTTTTTGTGTTCATTTGTGTTGAGAACTAGTCTCCTACACACTGAGATAATAGTGATACTGCAGGCTTATTGTATGCAACACTGAGTGAGATGGGTTTAATCAAATATTTTTCCCCAATCTGTGTCTGACTACACAATATCAAATTTGTTAGATTGTGCAATATAGTCATCTGCTTTGATTTGTCTTATGTGATAGTAAACGGAATACATTTGGCAAAACAAGCATTTGAGTACATCACCTTGGATTTTAATTAAAAATTGCGATGGGAATTTTCTGACATTTTCTGGACCAAATGATTAATCGACTAACTAAAATAATCAGTGGGTTAGTTTGTTGCAGCCAGTTATGGTGCAAATCGTAAAGAAATGCTGACAGAGATGTGTCATCAACCTGTGTTCATCTGCTCGGCTCACGTTTTTTTTTAAATATTTTAAAATTTGCACTTAAAATGCTGCATCAGTCAGTGTTTTCTGGATGGCTTGTAGATGAGGTTCAAAGCAGCAATCACATTTGGTCCTAAATGTCTGACTGCCAGAATGATTTGGTTGCTGAAGCTTTAAAACTGACGGACTTGCAGTTCAATCTAGGGTCAAGCATTTGGATTAGCGACCACAGATTTTCACATACTGACAAAACTGACTTGAAGCCTTTTTCTTTTTCACTACTAAATATGTTTGAAAAAAATGCTGGAATATTATACAGCTCACAGCTCTGTTATGTCTTTTTTAAAAATCACACTGACTAGGTCAAGGAGGACATTACAATTTCAAGTCCAGACAAACTGTTTCTGTTTGACTCAGGAGGACTGCACCAAATTGTTTGCTAATGTCTCATTTGCATTTATAAATGCTATGTTCCCAAACAGGAACACCAGTGGGTGTATTTTGGTAAAAGCACTTGTGAGAAAACACATTTACAATGTGTAGTTGACAATGTGCAGGCTGGACCACAATGGTTTTTGTAAAGTGCTCTCTGGTCTGATCCACTCTGCTCTGTGGTTGTCATGAGGACAACAGCAGGTTCTCCCAGTGTATTCTTATGGGAAAAGCTTATTGGCTATATAACATATCCCAACAGTCCTGTAAAGAAAGAAGGGGGGGAAAAGCAGCGGATGAGGGTGTGGGCTCTGTGATTAAATGAATATAATGAGCTACGCTGTGCAGCCATTCATGTTGTGAGGCTATGAGGGCACCAGTGAGCTAACTAGTGATGTTTACAGTAAAGAATAGCAATAGCCCTGCAAATTGCCTCTGAAATGTATGAATTTATTAACACATTTATGCTTCATCACCTTCTCATTCTGATCTTGTGTACAGTGATTTTCTTTATAATTTGGGAGCTTCTTACAGACAGCCAACACAGTTTTTTTTTTTCTACCAGCTGGTAAAGAGAAGATACTACAGGTGAGAGGTAGGGTCAAATATTTAACTAATGGATTTCATCATGAAACTTCCCCAGTTGATTACTGACATTAAGAAAAAAAAAAATCTGAAAATAAAGTTTTCTGAAAATTCTAAATATGGAAATTATGCATTATCTTATTAAATATGTGCTAATGTGCATACATTTCCAGAACAGACATCTAAAGGATAAAGCCAGGTTCAAAATTAATTCTTGTTTTAATTTGTAATTTGACATATTAGAGTCAAAGGTTTTTTGGAAAGAATTTTGGACAACTCTTTTTATCAATCCATAAATCAGAAAATACTTTCAACAAAAGTTCAAATCAAACGTTGCCATGTTTTGAAGGTTAACGTAATATAAATCAGGCTCTGAATGATATATGAACAAAGCCCTCTGTAAAAACCTTCAGAGTATAGATGAAACTGGAAAGTTTGTGCGTGGGGATTTCTGGCTCAGAGTACGAGAAAAAAACCTTAAATTCCATAAATTCTAATTGGAAACCACTATTTACAGACACTATTTCAAATCAAATCCTTAGCTACTATACCCTTTGGAGAATTCTACAGACACAAATATACACTGTAGTAAAATAATGACCTAAATGTATATATTTTTTTCTGTTTAATTCCACTAGTTTTTAAAGAATTATGAAGAAGTTATTGAAGCAAAATAGCCCAAAATCTAAAAATTGACCAGTTCATGAAAAAACATGGCCCTAAGAATAACACTACACATGTACAATTTATCTTTACACACAAAGTCTATATGGTCACACTGCAGCTGTGGGTGGTGTTAGGTGGAGGAAAAAACAGACTGAAGTGAAAAGATCAACGGGTGAATGTGAAAAAACAAAACCACACAAGGCAAGGAAGAGAGCGAGGAGAACGAGAGCCTCGGGAATCACAAACAAGCCTCGCTGGGAAAAAGGGAAGGACAAGAGTGCACATACAGGAGACCGATTTGTGCACATGCCTGACCGACACCAGACATCAGCTGATCTGCCCTGCCGCTCGGTATCCATGACGACGCTGTCTCCCGGGAAGTTGGCATGACAACAACGGGAAGAGAGACGCGGCAGCAGAGAGAGAGAGAGAGAGAGAGAGAGAAGACAGTACTAGATAGGGAGAGGGGTGAGGTGGGGGTGGGTGGAGGCAGGAATAGAAAATGAAACGCGAGAAGATGGTGAAAAGCAGTGAGATGAGTCACTTCACCATTTCTTCATCAGTATTTGTTTTATGCAAAGAAGACGTACAGTGTAACTATCCCACTTTTGCTGCACAGGCATTAATTGGCGTGTAAATCCACAGTAGTAGGCTCCTCTCTGTAGTAGGAGCCATTTATCAGCCTTCATGCTGCCCTGCAGCTGTAAATACACAGTATGGTGTTAGCCTATCAGTGCTAATCAACAGTGAGCTAACTGCTTTCCCCCCTCTGTGTGACCTTCTCCGATCGATAGCTCCACGTCACGCTGCCGTGGCTCTCGGCCTACAACCCTATCTCCTCCTCCTCGCCCCTCTCTCTCTAACCTCCTTCTCACCCGCCTTTGCACTTCGTTTTCACTCACCCACTCAGCTTGACATTTAAAAAGGCCCGGTGTTACAGATACAGGAGGGCAGTGGTTCTAATCAGTGATATGATGGGGACTAAAAGGATGACTGCTGTTAAATGATAAGGCTGGCCATTTTCTATATTTATCTCATTGTCAACTATTTTTTTAATTGTTTAGTAAATGAAACCTATTGTGTTTTTAAAGATTTACATCCTATTGAAGATGTAAATAATAATACAAAGTTCTGTAATTTACTACAACAGCTGGTCATTGTAATTTTTATCAATCAAACAGGATTAAATAGTGCACTTGTGGGGGACTATTTTCAGCGGCTGATTAATCCACATTTGTTGTTCCAGTGTGTATTTACAGCACATTTAAGATGTATGTGGGATTGAGTAAAAAAAAAAACTACAGTGTGTGTCTTCATGATAAAGAAGGAACATGTCACCCAGTGCAACAGTGTGGCTCATTGATGGGTTTTTAATAGTTGTTGGACAACAATGGAGCTCTAGGACACAGAGAAAGAAGATATATCAGGCTTTGATAAATTCACAATACTTCCCCGTGTAGTGTTTGAATGGGATTTGTTGAAAACAACAAAAAATATAGAATATAACCAACTTTAACAGGTGCTGTACTTAAAATACAAAAAAAGTGGTCAGGGATTGCCTCCACACAGCTCCTAGGCATATGATACCGACGCAAAAGGCCCTAACATGCACGCGTGGCCAACTATCAAAATAAAGAACAGAGAAGCTCGGATTACAACGTGCACAGAGGGGGTGTGACGTCGCTACTCCACTATATCTTTACATAGCAAACAGTAGTTTTCTGCTATATTAATGCTCTGAATATCGAGTACAGCCCCTTTAAAATTACAACTAATTCTTAAGATAAAAAAACAGACACAAACATTTTTATTTCAGGTTTTAAAAGCGAGGTTACAAAAGCTGTAAATGTCTCTACCCTTCAGTATATCTTTCGGTTTTAATGCGTTTGTAATGAATTAATCTTTTTGAGTCACTGCCAATGTGTGAAAGCTGCAAACCATACTGTGTGCCTGCCTTGTTCTTTAACAACACTGATGGCTCTCCATGTGCTATGTGTATGAGACTGAGCCTCATCTATCAACTCAGTGTGTGTGTGTGTGTGGGTGTGTGTGCGTGTGTGTGTGTGACTCACTCTCTCTGAATGAACAATAACTAAGAATCTCCTAAACTCATGCTGCTCTCTGTCTGCCACCATCTGTCTCAACTCCATCTCCTCATTTCACTTCCAGATGCAGCGATACAGGCTTTAGGTGTCCATCTCCAAGCTCTCTAATTCCCACATGTCACTTTGTCAGATTAAACACTGGGGTGTCTCGTCACAGTTGTCAACGCACACCGGCCTCATATCTCACTCATTTCACCAGACGACGGGGGCATATCCGCCTTAGAGATTAATGTATTACACCTTCACTTCCTGTCTCATTTCTGCCTCACCTCCAAGGTCAGTGGTGCAAAAACCTGGTGAGCAATATGTATCATCGCAGACATTACTAGGAGTGTTGGTTACAATCAGAAATATCAGTGAGTGAAGACACATTGGCTGGTCATCTTCTCTTCAAAGGGCTGTTTGAGTGTTAAGACATAAGAGTGTTAAGACAAATTACACCACCCTCAAAATGTTTTTACTAGTGCTGTCAGTTAAACGCGTTATTAACGGCGTTAATGCAAACCCATTTTAACGGCGTCAATTTTTTTATCGCGAGATTAACATTGTTTTTGGCATAGCAAACTTTGTAGTTTTTTTCCACATGCTGTTGCAACAACTAGTAACGTTAGAAAAACTACAACACCACACTGGATCTAGCTAGACCGGAAACAAAACAACAGGCACGCCGCACACACTTGTTTGGGCTTGCGAGCCGGCCAAAGAGTAGTAGGCTAACGTTACGTTTTGAGTGGATGGTGAGCGCGAGACGCCGTAATGGATGCCAATAAGATTCTGAATGGAAAGTTTACTTTTAAAAAGTTGCCAAATGGTTCCATTGACAAGACCAAAGTGATCTGTATGTTTTGTCGTTGTGAACTGAGCTATCACGTCCAGTCTGAAATACCATTTGATGGCCAAGCACACAGCTGATGCCAATTCTCTGCCCCCTCGTCAAAGCCAGGCGACAAAAGCACAAAGCCAGGGCCAATCTACTTTTCAATGTTGATAAGAGCATTAAAATGAGAAAAAAATAATTGGATTAATTGCGATTCATTGTGAGTTAACTATGACATTAAAGCGATTAATCGCGTTTAAATATTTTAATCGTTTGACAGCACTAGTTTTTTACCCCATTTGTTTATGCTGGCCACACCCACAGCTATAGTATGAGACTTGGCCGTTATTTAAATACTTTTGTATGAGAATTCTATGCATCTTTGTGCTTGCTGAAAGTTACACATAACTCCATATCTGTCATACTGCTGCTGCTTTGCACACTATTTTATCGTTATTGTATTATAACTCATATTACATTTTGTACTTTTATTGCTTAGATTCTGTAATTTTATCGCTGATATTTATGATCTCTTATCTCATTCATGCCTTATTTTAAGTCTTAATACAATGCAACATTTGCGGCTGATGCGATTTCAACTGACAAAATCAGTTGCATTTAAGGTGAAATTTCCTATGCTTGTGAAAAAAACAAGTAACATGAAGTCAACACACACACACACACACACACACACACACACACACACACACACACACACACACACACACACACACACACACACACACACACACACACACACACACACACACACAGCCTCATGTGCTGTGTGCAAGTAGCAGCCTTAATGGGCCTATCACATTTTGAATATGAATTAAAAGCAGCCAATTGTAGAGCTGAATGAGATATTTTGCATATTGACATGTTGCCACAGGATAACAGGCTGGTAAGATGTGAAAACCAGAGATAATACTGTCACCTCTGCTGCAGCTGCTCTCACATACAGCAGGATATACAGGAGGAACGTAAAACTCAACTAGAAGTGAAAGAATATCATATCATGTATATCTTACTGCTTTATAAAATTAACATTTGTGATAGAAAGTCTCAAATAGGGCTGCAACTCATGAATATTTCATAATCAAATAATTGTTTGGCCGATAAAATGTCAGAAAATGTCTAGTTGTTTTGTCTGACTAGCAGTACGTCAGTCTGAAGTCCAAAGATATCCAAATAAGGTGACATAAAACACAACCAATAAGCAATCCTGACATTTGAGAAGCTTGAGAAATCAAATATTTACTATTTTTGCTTGTTAAATGACCTTAATGGTGAATTGATTATCTAAATAGTTGTAGTCTAATTGTTTCAGTACATCTTAAGAAAGCTTGTATCTCTAATTATTGCTAATTTGTTGCAAGATAAAAAAAAAAAAAATGAAATGAGATTCCCTTTCAATAACATGATTGTAAAACTGATATATATATATATATATATATATATATATATATATATATATATATATATATATATATATATATATATATATATGGAATAGCGTCTACAGTATATGTATTTAAACTGATATTTGTTCAACCACTTTCAAACCAGCGTTCCTGAAACCTCTAATCTAAAATATTTATTTACAAGTTTTGTGATCCAGTCTGTCCATTTTAAACACAACATGTACAGTATGCTACTGTATGTTACACATAGTAGTTTTGTGTAACATTTAATTCAATTCAATTCAAAAGCAATTCTACATAAGCCATTCTCATTCTGATCTGTTACACGTGAAAGTGTTTTATGGATTTGCATTTCGAAGATCTGTCCTATTAGGCCAATTTATGAAACCGCTTTGTAAATCTGCACTAAAATGCTATTACATCTGTGTCTAATGAGCCTCCCTGTGTTTGTCATAAAGGAGGCTGTTAGAGAGGAATAGAGTGTGCCATACGTTGTAGAGGGGGATGCTTTTCATGGGTTTGTACTGCTTCAGGGGGTCCATCTTGTACAGGTGGCGGTCAGTGATGAGCACAGCCCGGTCCTCCGCCTTGTGGAAACGGTTGATCTGGGAAACACAAAGCTCCTCATTAGTCACCCCACAGGATAAGAGCACACATGCTGTACACACAGATCTAAACACCCTGCAGAAGGATGGCACAAACCACAAGCAGTTGGGTTTATTTGTTTGCACAGACAGATGCATGTTGTGACTGTGTGTGCATGTGGTTAGGAGTGGACAAATTCTCTTAAAGCCTTTCTACTACCTTGCGCACGTTGCAGGAGAACAAAACTCTCATGAATTTGTCTTTTCGCTGCAGCTCGCTGGAAACGAGTGTGAATGATGCAGCCGTATCAGCGCTGTCTCGCTTCTGTCGGGCACAAAAAAACACAGAAAACCTTTTAGAACACTGCACTTATTTCAAGGAATGCAGACACAGTACACCCAGTATGCACCCACACTGCCATCCCACATACTCACCAGGTAGTTTCCTTCCCAGGCTCTCTGTAGCCCCAAGTCGGCCCTCTGGCCCTTCAGGGCCTCCAGGCTGGCTACCTTGGCCCTCACCTGCAGGGCTTCTTCTGGAGAGAGACCTTTGATCAGTGTCCATGCCCACCACCTGGAGGTAAACACATCAAACAAACACACAAAGAGAGAGTTAAGAGCAGAGGAAAATCAACTTTCTCCATTGAGATTTCTGCACAAGGCCTGGATCAGCGGGGCGGTATAGCAGGACTGAAGAGAACACCAGCTGTACTGTACTTATTGGCCTTTCACTCACACGGCCTGACAGCCAACATCATTCTCTAGGAAGGCTATATACTGACTGTGCCAAATAAAAAAAAAAAGAAAACAAGCAGACATTGGGATGAAAAGCGGTGATGAGTCTTTGATGGAGAAAGAAAAATCAATTCACAGTGTGATCCCAAGGCAGAAGGAAACATGTGTAAGTTACTTCAAACGGATTCGTCTGGATGTAATATAACACTCGAGGACATGCGTTCTCTCCTGCGTTCAGATCTACTTTTAGTTCAGTCAATTCAGGAAGGTGATTTTCTTCAAAAGAAAGCAATTTAAAAACATTTTATCTTAAAAAGGTTGATACTCTGCCTCTGTTTTAAATAACAGTTTGACTTAATTTTTTAAATGAAGAGAATTAACCCTGAACCTACTCTGTAAAATGACCAACTTAGCACAAATATAGCAGCTTCTGAATCTTGAACTGGCAGCAGATATACAGCAGTCACATTTAAAGTTAAAGTAGTGTTATCTAAAATATGTTAGTACCTGTTATAGATGCTCCTGAGTGCCTCTTCAAACTTGCGCAGGACTTTGGGGGGCGTTGGCCATTTCACATGCTTGCCGTAGTCCTTCATGGATCGGACATTTTTGAAGCGCCGGTTGACCTCGCGGATGTAAGATTTCACCTTGTATCGTCGGTAGGCCCGCAGGATGACAAGGGCCGCTCTCATCCGCCGATATCGCATTCTGGCTATGGTGCCCCTCCACACCTGGAGACACAGGACAACATCATGAACATGTATTGTAATTAATGAAGCCTCTGTAGATAACACTTGGAACACAACTTCTGCACGGGTCCTTAAAAATAGTTCTTAAAAAAATAATTGGCCAAAACCAATCACTTTTAGCAGTCAAACTCTAGAAATGCTGGATCCTACATTTCCCATGATGCACGACATTAGAACAGGACATTACTGTACACAAATTTGCGTTTCCTAGGATGGCGAAGGAATGTCCCGCCCTACTCTACCTCTGACTAGTACTCGTTGCCTTCGTTGGTTGTATTGGTTAGGTTTAGGCTAGTCTCGCTTTGCCAGACCTTCCTCTACAGCACTGCGGAGGAGGGTCTTGCTAGTCCACACAGCATTCCGGTATGGGAGAAAATGTGCTCTGGTTTATTGCCATTTCTTTAAACCAATCATTGGTGGCTCTAAGCTCCGGGTGGAGCCATGGGAAGGAACTTTTTTTGGTGTTTTATTCGTGCAACAGAAAACTCAGATTGGACAGATAGTCTAGCTAGCTGTCTGGATTTACCCTGCAGAGATCTGAGGAGCAGTTAACCATAGTCCTCAGAAATCCAGCAGAGTTTAAAATTACAACCCAAAGAAAGTGGAAGGTACCGGACATTTACCGGCTGAAAAGAGGGACATCCGGGTAGACATCTGGACCCAGCCTGAATTAGGCTGAAGTCCCAGGACCCATCTTGGCTAATAATAACTGAGAGATGTTAGAGTCCCCCTTTTAGCACTGGAGGAAGGGATGAGGGGATGTTTAGACCTGCTGTATCTAGATTTTAATCATTTATTTAGTAGACTATACTCCCCTAACCCGGCTATTTTAAGCTCTTATGCAGCGGTGGTAAAAAGCTGACCATAAAGAGGTACAACCTCTGCAGTAAAATCTAAATCAAAGCTAAGATTGTTGCAATAATACAGCTGCCTATTGCTGTAGAAGCTAATACACAAATGTGTGTTCCAATGTGTCATACTGCCATTTTCTTAATTATATAAAAAGAAAATCATTAAGAGTTCATTATACATGGTTACATATTTATTTGTTATAAGTCAGTGCTTGTAGTGTTTGAATAACATGGATTAAGACTCAAATAAGGACCCCCAAGCCTGCCTGTAACCAAACATAGGTTGAGTGGCCATCAGACCCTCTAAAACATGAATTATAGATGTAAGTGGGACCCCAGGGAACCATAACTCCTGATCTTCCCTCACTACAATCACCACCATATATGCTCCCCTCTTACTGTATGCTTTTTCTCTTTCTAAGACACACATTCACACAACTCCTCAATTATTTATACATTTATTTGACTACATTGTACCTAAATAATCTTAAATAATCAGTGATAGAGTGCATTTAGTGTCACAGATCTAACAGTCACAAATTTAAGGCAATACCGCCCGAGAGTCTTACTCCTGAATATCTTCAATGTGTAATGCAAAGTAATGATGAAGATCATGAATATTTAATCTTTTAAAGTGTGGGGGTGGCCGACGGCACAGAAAAAGGATTTCTTGCATTTGCATAATAAAACTGTGGAGGAGGCGGTTTCCACCTGATGAGACTGGCGGTGTAATAATTTGCATAGAAGAAAATTTTCTGCTGCTTTCCATCTGGAAAATGGAAGCAGCAGATTAATTCATGTCCTTTCAAGATGATAACTTTGCAACCATATCAGCTGCAAATGTGTGTTTAAGTTGTACTACTGGCATTATTTTCCTATTATTAAATGTCACTTTTTAACTAAAGGAACGTAGCATCAACTGGAGAGTCATAACTGAATGATCTGCTTCAGAGCACTGATTCACCACAGCATTAGTTCTGAACTGGGAAGAGGGCGGCCTTTTGAAGAAGCCGTATCACACCGACATCAATGAAACAAGGAGAGTCAGCTAATCACCAAGAACAGCCTGGTCACACTGTCTTTCTCAGAAACGGAAGCATTAATTTGGATTTATTTTAAGCTCTACAGTTTATGTAATCATGTGGGATATCCAGTAGAGATGTTCCGATACCGATACTGCCTAAAACGCTGGTATCGGTATCGGGAAGTACTGGAGTTTATGCACCAATCCGATACCATATAATAAAGCCCTAAAGAAAATCTACGTCAAAGTAAATGTAGTTTATTTATGTTCTTTTTCCGTTATAACTGACTGTCAAACTGTATTATAAAAGAAGTTATGTGGCGTTCATTGTTTGTTTGTTCATGTTTCACAAAGAGTTTAACCTGAGCCAGACTGACGACAACAAAGATAGAAATAATATCACATCCATACAGGGATAGTAGTATACAGCTGTTAAAACATAATAAAATATATGACACACTGGTATCGGATCAGTACTCGGTATCGGCCGATCTCTAATATCCAGCAATCTGAGGTCAGCCCTATCAAAATAAAAAGTTGAGAAATCTGTGCCCAGGATGTCAACGGATACAGAGTAAAAGCCTACTGCAGGGTTCAAACACATTTTTATGGAAGAAAATTCAAAACTTTTCCATGACTGTTCAAGGACCTATATCATTTCCATGACCATTCGGAACCTTGAACACAAACAGAACTGTAAACTATACTCCAAATATTTATTTTAGTATGAAACATTACACAGCAAGACTTTTCCAGACCTAGGAAATTTGATTTTAAAATTCCATGACTTTTCCAAAAAAATTAAAAAACAGATGAAGAAAACGAAGCCAGAGATGTTACATTGCAGCAAACTAGCGATGTAATGTTTGGAAAGGACGTTTTTGTTCCTAGAAATAGCCTAGGTAGCAAATGCTGCATATATAGCTTTGCTAGGGGACGTAACTATGTCATGGCAGGTTTATTGCTCAGGACCCAACGAAGCGCAGTGTTAAGTGTGAAGTTGTTTGGATGAGCGGTTCTCACGAAAGCTGCAAGCAGCAATACCAGAGGCCAAGCAATCAGCCCTTTTCCCAACAGGCAGGGTTTTAACTGCCACTGCTCTAGGAACAACAAAAGACAGAAATGGCAGGGCAGATTAGAAAGTACATAGTCACAGTCCTTCATATCAATTGTACTTTTGCCCTATCCTTTGTCCAAGTCTTTGTAATGGAAAGTGTGTCTTACTCTATGTATTTTCTGTCACATATCTGCTGAAAACCATGCATCTCCAAATTCTATTTAACCAAAATCTGAAGGATTAAGCATTTCTTTATGGGTTGAGGAAATTCAACCACTTCTAAAGCTAAATAAAGAATTTAAAAACGCATCTGATTAACTTAAAACATACACTGTCTTACAGCTGAAAACAGGGCTGTTTTTCTTAGATCATGCTATGTTAAAGCACCCTTTATGTTTTTGCCTTGTTTCATCTTTAAAGACAGAAAGCACAGACTGTATTCGTATCTAAACATTTTATATTGTCGGTGAGTTCTTTATGTCTATGCCAAGCAACAGACATCTATTCAGGTACAAAAATAGCTCCTCTAATCCTGCGTTATTTTAGGTCTCAAAAGGTGATCTTCTGGCAAAATGGCAGTTGATGACCTAATCCTCTGTTTCTTCCATGCTGCACTGTCTGTCTCTAATACATACTGTAAAGGATGAGAGTGAGAAAGAGGAGTAACTTCTGTGCATATTCATCACTAATCGACCCCTGAGATGACTCTCCCACATGTTCAGGGTGACAGCGGGGGGAGGAATGAATGGATTATTACTGCCGGCCCTGACTGAAGCTGACTTAGTTGTCTCTGTGAAGGTTAAGAGTTACTTTCATTTAAATTCAAACTGTATTCAGAGTGTTACAGTAAATTAGGCAGAGCTTTCAGAGAGCTGGTTTGTAATGCACACTGAGTAAAAGCATTCACACATCACACGAGCCAGGACAACTGATGAGAGCTGGAAGGTTTCGGTTGGGATGTTGAGCAGAGCAGAACACAGAGAGGACCCATTACTGGCGACTGAATGTCTTTAATCTAAAAGTATTGGGAGTGCAGCTCTTATAAAAGGCCGTTAACTGAACTGCAGTGCTGGCAATTTGAAAGGTCCAATACAAAAACAATCCTTCACCTTGTTGTCCCCTAGAGGGGGGAGAAAGAAAAATAACATGACCAAATTCCGACATGGAGAGACAGATAGGTCGGTCTGCACCATTGACACACTTGACTGCAATCCGCTGCTCAACGCCTGAGTTTCCACATCCTCTGGGGATATTGAGCTGGTTTTCAAGTGACATGCTCGATGCACACAGTGGGTGGAGGAGGGCGAAATCAAGAGTGTGTGACACAATTTAGTGAGGCCGCAATGTGCTCTGGCCACAGCCTGTCATAGAGAGACATTGGGCCAAGGCACAGGCCAGCAGTCATTATCATAAATCAATAAAGTGCTTTGGTGAGCAGCACTCACCCACCAGTAACACTAACACCACGATACACTGATTTCTTTAATCATAACTCCCAATATTACATCAGTTTAAAGTCTTAGCTCCGGGCTAACACTCCAACAATATGACAAATGTGTTCAAAGTGATCTTGAACAATACAGTCTAATTAGGAGAGACAGTATTGAAGATTAAATGGAATAGCGCTGGATGGCCCATCCATCAATTAGATGGGACTGGACAAAATAGATTGGAAGAATATTGCCGATGGTCAGCAGTACAAGCTTAAAAGTAACACACACACTATTCAAACATGTTTGAAGAAAACCAATATATATTCTTATATTATATATTCTTTACTCAATTACTAAGAATCCTAAATATCTACAGTAAAAACTCACGAGAGCTGAAACAGTCGATTAATGGATTAGTAGAGAAACAGAAATGTTAAAAATTGTAAATGTTTACATTCAGAGTTTCTGCCCAGATTGCACTTTGCATCCTTGAGGTCAACAAATGTGTTGAATGCATTTCTTCATATTCAATATTTGCAAAGTCCATTTTCTTTAATATTTTAAATTGTGCAGGAAAATCTCCACAGGGCAACTTTAATAATTGTTGAGCAAAAATCCAACAAACTCAAGATTTGTAGCTCCTAAAATATGAGTATTTTTTTGGATTTCATGATAGTAAAACAACAATCTGAATCAATAATACATTATTATTTGGGTTTTTGAAACAAACATTGGAAAAATGCGATGGTAAGTTTTTATTATTTTCTGACATTTTATAGACCAAACAATAAATCGAGAAAATAATAAGCAGATTAATCGAAGTTAGTTGCAACCCTTAAATTGTCAATATGTTTTTATATATGTATAATATATACATATACATATATATATATATATATATATATATATATATATATATATATATATATATATATATATATATATTTTTTTTTTTCTTCCTCCATTAATTAATTAAAATATTTAAAACATTATTGTATTTGGCCTCATCATCATCATCATCATCATCATCTTGTCACATAAAAATATACAAACACATACGAACTTTGAATATTATTAAATTAAAAGATTTTTTGTGACAAGTGGAAGCAAAATCTATGAAAAAAAAAGCTGTGAGCACCACATCAGTTGCCATGGAGAAAGACCCATGGTTACAGTCTTTTAGAGTTTGGTGTTGTGTACTGCAGGATATTTTTTAGACTATAGCGTTGAAAGAAAGCACAGATTCAGTCAATTCTATAGCCATCACAAAATTATTCTGAAATGGCTTTTCTTTGAATATTGATCACCGAAGAATAGCAGAGTAGAGAATCATAAGAAGAATATAGCAAAGGGACGACATAGTAGGAGACCGAAAAAAAAAAGTCAGTTTCCACATAACAGAGGAAGCGCATTTCCTCTCTTTAAAATCCAGCAGCATGATTGTTACAAAAAAGTTAAACCATCATCCTTTGATCTGCTGCAGTGCTCTCACCCGGTGAAGTTTTAGTGGAAGTGATAGCTTTGGATGATAACTTAAAACACTTTGCAGGTTCAGAAGGGGATCAGAGGATTAGAGATCATGTTTCTGCTGAGGTCTAGCAGGAGAGAGATCAGTTCTGGACAGTTAAGCAGAGAGGACACAGTGCTATTCTTGCACTAAGAAGCCTGCTATTCACAAGAGTGCTGCACAGAGCTATACACAGATTACTCCCTTTGTCAGTCAGATTTTCCAAAAACAATGGTTTTTAGTCATTACTGGACAATGTATTGCCTCAAGATGGGAGTTATCCACTGGGAAACAATACTAGAATAAAAAAAATTAAAATAAGGTTCTTTATTCTTTCAAGACATTTTCATTTAGCTCTTGCTCAGACAAGCCCCTCGTGGCCTCGTTGTGAAAGCTGACTACCTAAGACACAACACTCGCCAGGTCTGATAAACCTACTGCTACACAGAGACTATGTAAAGCTTTGGAAAGCAATTAAGGCGGCGAATACAAAGAATACACACGAGGGGGGAGTCTCTCTTCTCGTCATCGTCGCTGCTCTGACAAGCGCCGACAGTTATTGTGATGTGGATGGCTGAGCTTGAATCTATGAAATATTCATTTTAACAAAGAAGGCAGGTGGGGAGTGGCCTATGTATAATTTCTGTATTTATGCTGCATTGTGATCCTTTCATCCAGTTGCCATTTCTTAAAGTGGCAATGATTTAGATTGGTCTGTACAAGCAAGGCAGATATTTCAGTGTCTTCGATGCAGGGTTGCATACAGGAAGATGTAGAGCTATCACCGGTAATGCACCAGGCCTTGATTGCAATACATTTCAGGCCAGGCAGGTTGAGGGGCTGTAGCTTAACAAGAGTGGAGAGATGAGGCGAGTAAGAGCACATGAAGATGGATTGAAGGATAGAGAGAACAGCAGGATTAAAATGGAGCTGTGAAGGAGCCTCCTCCTCTCCACCTGCCCCAATCATTTTCTCCAAATACTCCCCTATCCTCAAAGGAAAGGAGGAGAGGTTATGGTAATTTAAAGGGGTAAAATGAGACACAATGTTCTCCCAATTTGGACAGGCAGTGGCACTACAAGGGGCCACTCAACCTGTTTTTAGGGAAGTGTGCAGATTCACAAATTGTGTTTTTCAGTCATTTGAAGGGGTAAAGTAAGTGGTATTATTATAAATCCATGAGGTAAATGGAGTGACAAGGAGTGTGTCTGAGCCTCAGTCACAGGCTGACAGTCCTGGCACTGCAGGCCCCGACTGGCACAAGGCTGTGTGGTGTGCCAGGTGCTGATAAGGGGATTGCTTGGCGCAGCAGATCAGACTCGGGCATGGATGTTTGTTTGAGTAACAGCAAGAGAGATACAGGAGTCAATGCTGCTCTCACACCACTATTTGATTTGGTATGTAAGTGAGTGCATATTATGGCATAAGTGAGCATGCATGTGTGAAGCACATACTGCTGCATGCCCAGCCTTAACATTGATAGAGGGCAAGATTAAATACGCTTCCTCCAACACCTCTGTGATGTTTGTTTTGGTGGATATTCCTCTGGGCTTTCCCTTTTTTTATCGAAGCCAGCTTAACCTGGGAGATACTAGATAGAGTTCTCCTTAGGGAGAAGTCGTCTAGTACGTCTGTGGGAAGAGCCCGCAAAGGGTCACTCAGATCAATACAAAGGTCAACCAGTCCATCCACTAAAGGAGTTAATTTGGCTGGAAAACCTTTCATGTCTGAGAGCTTGGGGATACTCCCTGAGAAAGGTAGACATGAAAGCAACACCATGTGGAGGAATCTGCAAACAGGATTATAATCTAATGACAGTGTTATGTGTAAGTGTCAATCAAATAGTTCCCAGGTATAGGATTTAGTGCTTCAGGAGCACAGTGTGCACAGGTGTTGGCGTTTTTTGAGCAACCTGCCTGTCAGTCAGAGATGCCATTTTACATGGTGCATCTTAAATCTGACAGCCAGGCAGCAGTACACCACGTTCACAAACCAATCTGTCCACGCGGCAATGTTCTGGCTGCACGCCAATCTGACGCATGTCAGCGCTTGCACCATTATCACACCAAGATACTGACATTCTCGCCTGAAGGTGTCATCGTATCACTGACAAATTATTAACTAACTACTGATTTCAGAGACACACAAACAGTGATCAATACACA
This sequence comes from Zingel zingel, assembly GCA_023566125.1. Lineage (NCBI taxonomy): Eukaryota > Metazoa > Chordata > Actinopteri > Perciformes > Percidae > Zingel > Zingel zingel. Next base: position 5,333,512 of record CM042334.1, on the reverse strand, counting down.
TAGCAGATCTTTTAAAACAAGTCCAGCCAAAGATACACTGCAATATCAGTATCAAACAAAACTGCCAATATGAATGATTCATATTTTAAAATCATCTATAAATGAGTGAGAAATTAAAGGATAAAACCTGAGTAGGAGTGGAGCAACATAGTTAATGCAGATACTTTCATACAGGGCACGAGGAGTTAAATAAAATGATGTGAATCGCTCTCCAAGGGGAAATCTTTTGAAAGAATGCTGTTCATCCCTCCAGTAGAATGTTCAAACTGAGCCAGTGCCTTGATCAAGGGCACTGACGGGAGAACCAAGAACATGTTTTTTGATGGTGGGAGAAACCAGAGCACCCGGAGGAAACCCACGCAAACATGGGCAGAACGTACTAACTCCACACAGAAAGGCCCGGAACAACCTGGATTCGTACCCAGAACCTTCTTGCTATGAGGCCACAGTGCTAACCATTGGGCCACCATGCTGCCAAGTATGCTAAAATTCATACTTTCAGAATCTACACTTTTTTTGCTACACAGGACGTTTGAGCTACTAAACCAAAACAATGTACAGACAGCCGGATGATACATTTTATTCAAATCTTTTTATCAATCCATTTAAGCCTTGGAGAGCCTGAGAAGAGCTACAACAACTAGTGAGTCAATACACTTTTTTGTTCCTACAAAAGGTTGAATGTGCTTATTGTAAGTCACTTTGGATGAAAGTGTCTGTAAAAAAAGCATTGATTTCATCATACTTAGGCCTGAATTATGCTAAAATAATACAGCATAAACACAATCTTGCTGTACACCCACATGGGTATTCCAAGCTGGCTCTCTAACTGTAACTGACAGATACTTTTAATGTTTGAAAACATTCCCGTTATCTATTCTCATCATATTTACAGTCCTCGGACAAATGGTTTAAGTCAGAGGGGTTACTTTATGACCAGCAAACCAAAAACAAATAGATTTGGTTCAATGATAATGTAAAGGACACATAGGAGCATTCGTGTTGCTGCCCAAAACTAGGAAACATCCTAAATTATAAATCTGCATCCACTCACAACTTTATAAGAGCTGTGTGGGTGAAAACTCAGACGGAGAGAGAAGAAGAAGAGGCAGAGACAAACACCCTGAGAGATATACGATTCCAACGTCCATCAACGCAGCTCCAGAAAGACCTCAGTGCTTGTAGAACTAGAATAAAAATTTGAGTAGAGTATTTCTTGTCTCCAAGGTTATTGATATGCAGAACAAGGGCCAGTGAATTTCTATGAGAACACTGAAAAAAGGATGTTAAGTTGGTTCATTGGTTTAAATTTAAGGCAAAATCAGGGAGCAGAAAACCATGATTAAATAAAGGAAGACTTTTTATAAAGCAGTGGCTTCTTAATAGATTTACCATGTACAATTGTAAAATGCAGTACACATTTCACAAATTCTGAATTTCCCATGGGCTCAGAGCAATATTACATCAGTAATTAGCAGTTCCAAGCTGTCGTGTGCAGTATCTTGAGCTCATAAGCTACTAAGAGGTGGTCAGACTCTCACCTTTTGGAGGAAGAGGACAATTCTCTGGACCATTTCTACTCGCTGCTCCTCCAGGCTGAAGAGGGTACGTGGTGTGCGGATGAAGACCTTGGTTTTTCCATAGGCCACGTCATGGTCAAATCCACACCCCTGCATGAGCCTCTTCACTGCATCTTTGTCTGATGGCAAGTCATGGTTTGGCCACGTAAACTCTGAGATCATCTTGTATCTGTAGGAGGGAGCAAAGTGGTCATATCATTGGATGCATGTATATGGACCCAGCAACTTTCCTTTCTGCACACAAATAACTTGTTACCACTCTGCAAATTGACCAAAAAAATAAGTGTTTTTAGCGATGCTAGTAGTGTGGCTATGGCCATGAAATGTTATACAGACACTTATGGTCCCCAGATGAGGAGTCCTACCGACTTTGGTGATCTTCTGACTTTTCTTAGGGCCACCATCATGGGGTAAACATTTCTTTTTTTTTTTTTTTTTTTTTTTTAGTGAAATGTCTTGGCATAAATCTGGTAAACGCATTCATGCTCTCCACGGGATTAATTTTAATAACTTTGGTGATCCCTAAACTTTTCATCTAGCGCCATCATCAGGTAAAATTATCTATTTGTCCAACATTTTGGTTTACAACCAAATTCCTGCAAAACTAATGACATCCCCATCAGCCTCAGCTGTACATTTGCATTTACCTTACAGAGCTGCTAGCATGGCTGCAGACTCTCAGTATTGTATATATTACTTACACATGATTACTTTTTATGAGGTTAATACAAAATGAACAACACAAACATTGTCATTGTTGAAGAAATCATACTGATACAGTACACCTTGAAAAAGGTATTATATCTGAAGGAGGAAAAAAGTGTGCCCTAGGATGTATAGTGCTGTATAGATCTTCTTAATTACCAAGACAGTGTGATACTTTGCCCATGGCATGGTGCCATGGATATCATATCCTTTAACACACAAAAAAATGGTTTAATTACTGTATAGTGCACCTACAGCCCAGCACAGGAGGTAAGGGGTCAAATTACGCTCTATGGAGTCTTTTCAGTGCTCTAATTGGACTGACATACGAGACCTTCTATTATTTGTCTCAACCATCCACCTTATGTTTTTTTGTTAAAAGAGTCATAACATTGAGACTAAGTTCAATCATGAACTGATGAATTTAGGAATGCATATTGTAAACTAACATTATGCACGGCTTAATGGAGCTGAGTTTGTCCTGAAACAGCTTGTGCTTCTGTCACACAATACAATTCCTTCCTGTATTCGTTTAACAAAGCAAGGTTCTTGCAATGTGTGTGGATTTGACAGGCCATCACTGCTACTGGATCAAAATAGTGTATTTGCTAAAAGGTGAGTATTAAATTTAGAGATGAATTGATTAGTTGTCAACTATTCAATCAATATTGATTAATTTGGTTTAAGTCATTTTGTATATATAAAAAAAGAAATTCTCTGATTCCAGCTTCTTAAAATGTGAATATTTTCTAGTTTCTTCACTCCTCTATGAGAGTAAACTGAATATTTTGAGTTGTGGACAAAACAAGACATTTGAGGACGTCATCTTGGCTTCGGAAAACACTGATTGACATTTAATCAATTAATAAAGAAAATAATCAACAGTTGAATTGACATTGAAAATAATTGTTAGATGCAGCCCAAGTTAAATTACAATGCATTTACATGTTGAAAACTACAGACCATAGAAGAACACTAAAACTTGAAATAATCCTGTTTGTGAGGCTATTTCATGACAGCACGTCCTCTAAGATCCAAAGATCCCAGTGCTTGTTAACAGACTGTATCCCGTCTTTCACAGCCGACCCACTGCCAAGGTGTGATGTAAGGCCAAGTCCAAATACATCAGTGAGGGGTGATCGGAGTGACAGAGTCGGATGACTGGTTATGAAAAAGTCTCATTAGCTAATCCTCCGTCCACCATCATGGTTTCTACAAGTGTTTTTTGGACCATTATTTTTGGACACTTTACTTGAAGGTATCTACAATAGAGTGACATGACACTGTCATGAACGTGATGTAAACATTATAAACAAGTCATAAACATTTATGACATAAGACTTCTGTCATTAAGTGTCATTCGGTTTTTGTCATGACAAGTTAGGGTTAAGGTTAGAGTTAGGGTTCATGTGTCATGACAGTGTCATGTGTTCATGACAGTGTTGTGTCACTCTTATGTAGATACCTTCAAGTAAAGTGTTAACGAACAATCTAATGATTTTTATTATGCTATTTGTATCAAATTCTAGAGAGATATTTGGTAATGTATGGGCTTGTAACCAAAAGCATCATTAAGAAAACCAATTAAAACCTTAAGAGCTCATCTGTTACACAATGGGCACAGCATGTGAGTGAGTGAAGCTCTCTGGGTGTGTGCAGTGACACCAGGGTCATTGCATCACTCCCACTCATCCTCCACAGAGAAACATGAGGTGACCTTTGAGACTCCAAGGATCCACGCCTGTCCATTGCTAGTCTCTAAAGTCCAGCCCTGACCCTATCTCTTCTGTCTGTCTTTGATATGAGCCTCGGCAGAGTCAAAAACATTCTTATGAAAGATCTTGTGTGCGAGACTTCATATGGACAGGATTAGAGATATTTAGGGCTGCAACTGATGATTATTTTCATTAATCAATTATTGTGAACTGTCACAATAATAAACAAATATGAACTCCATTAAATATTGACTTTGGTCCTATTATCGGTCCTCCGCTTGCAAGCAAATTGGTGTTTATTGGGAACTAAATGGACATGTAATTTCAGGTGTTTGAGCTTCTATATGAATAACACATCAGTTATTAACGCAGGTCATTGAGTTGTTTGCTACTTCAAAAATTTAAAATAATATTTGCAGCACATTAAAATGTTTCACAACGATGCCTCTCTCTAGTAATTACACTCCAGCCTGCTTTTAATCAAGCTAAACAATTATGCAAGGAGGAAACTGATAAAACTACAGTAAACACAAGATGCTGATAATGATGATGATGAGGGGGTTATTTTGTGATGGCTGCTGGAGATGTAAATGATTAGCTGCAAGATTAGATTAGATGTGAGCTGACTACGGTTACACAACACATATTTACAGCCTACAGTTAGGAACTGTCATGTATTATCCTTCATGGCTGCCCAGTGGACAGCTTCAGGGGTTCAGTAAGTTTGTCCAGAGTGTGTGTGATGTGTTATACGATATCTTCTTCTACCCACATTTTAAAGCTAGTCCCGTAAGCAAACATTTAATCTTCAAATCACAACTCCCTAACATTATTAAATATGACTATAACTTGGGTAGTTTTTTTCAAAGGCCTGACTTAATCCACTGAACTAAAATAATCTCCTGCAGGACTGACCAGTAGCAATAACTATCTTTAATTGACCTGATCGGTTGTAGTTTTAATGCAAAGTTCCAAAAGTGCAGTTTCTTTCAAGTTATTTTTCAACGAAAAATGTCAAACATTTCCTGAATTGAACTTCTCAAATGTGAGGATTTGCAGCTTTTTTTGTAGGTAATTTGATTCTTTTGGGGTTTTAAACTATTGTCTTGGATGAAACAAGGAATGTGAAGATGTCACAATGTGCTCTTGTGATTTTTTAATGGTAGTTTTGACATGTGGCTGCTTAAGAGTGATTATTACGTTGTGGGTACCTCTGTAGGAAGCGAGGATATGTCTGTCTGTAGGCGAAGCCGGCACGCCGCACTCTGACGTTCTCCAGCAGCCCGAGGTACTCCACCTGGTGGCGGCAGCGCTCCTGCTCGAAGAGTAGAGGGGACTTGACATCGTTGGGCTTGATGCAGCGAACATAGTAGGGTTCCTACAGAGGGCAACAGTGGGTTAACAACTACTGAACATGCATTTAATCTCAATTCAACATGCTAGACGTGTGTGGGCTGCGGGAACGCTATTTCAGAATTTGATATGGGTAAACAAGAATTTGTTTACAGTCCTGGATGTAATGTTTATCAAATGTTTTTTTTCTTCGTCCTGACTCGTCACCTTGCAGGCCAGGTTCTCCACCAACAAGATCATGGAGTTTTTGAAGAGCGTTGCAGCGGTTAGTGGTCGTTTGGTGACCTCAGTGATGCTCAGTTTGCCCTCAGGCCACATCGCCTTCAGAACTGGGTTAGAACTGGAAACAAGAAAGGTAGAATTGTACAAGTAGAGATTACAACACTTAAATGGCTACTGATTAAAAACACATAATCATAGCCCAATTCAGTGTTTTTGGCCATCCAACATTCATCATGAAAGACGTTTGTTGCAAGTTTTCATGTCCAAATATTATAATAAGCAACATTTGAATGACTACTACCTTGTACAGTTTTTTTTATTCTGGATACAACACCAAACCCCAAAAAGCTAGTTCCATTAGTCCATTAGCACCCACGTTAAAACATTTTTGGCTGCTATCCAAAATCGTGCTTTTGATCCGAGTAAAGAGTATTATAAAATGCACATTAGACAGGTCAGAGATTACTCGACTTCATGTTTATATTCAGCAGAGCAAAAAACTCCGGAGGATTGGAGGAGAGGACGAGGATAAAAGCCAGAGAGGAGATTAGTTCTACAAGTCCTGTGCTGTTCTTTGGTGAGGGGTGTCATGTAAAGTGCAGCAAGAAATACAGTGAGTACAGCTTGTAGAGGTGATTGAAGCAGTGTGTATCACTCTGTGTGTGTGTGTGTGTGTGTGTGTGTGTGTGTGTGTGTGTGTGTGTGTGTGTGTGTGTGTGTGTGTGTGTGACCTGTTATACAGCAGTCTCTTGAAATCCTGGAACAGCGTGTCTTTGTTCTTATCAATAAAACCCACCACCGAGTACCTGTGGAGATAGGAAGGCAGATAATTGTATATGTTCGCACACTTTGTTCGCACTTTCCTACTGACTGTCAAAGGGACTGTTAACCCGTAATGTCATAACTACATGATTACCTTGACCTTTATCTAAATCTAACTGATATTGTGGCCTGCATCTGAAAAGGTGCTGGAAATATTTGTTAGAGATACTGCTCCATGTTGACAAGATAGCATCACACAGTTGCTGCGGATTTCTCGGCTGCACATTCATGCTGTGAATCTCTCGTTCCACCACGTCCTAAATATGATCTATTAGATTGAGATCTGGTGACTGTGGAGCCTGTTAGAGAACCCTGGAGTCACTATCATGTTGGGGGGAACCAGCTTAAGATGATGTGTGCTTTGTGACATGGTGCTTTATGGCCATTACAAGATGGGTAGACTGTGGCCATCTAGGGATGCACAAGGCAAGCAACAAGGCTGCGGCTTTTAAACCATGCTGAATTTGTATTAAGGCACGTGATGTGTGCCACCATCATGAACCGATGACACAGACAGGATGGATCCATGCTAATCTAATGAAGCAGCGTGGTTTGAGCAGTTTCCGAATTAATTAATCCACCTCGTCTGACATTAACAATCAATCCACGGTCAAAGTTAGATCACATTAAACCCCATTCTGATGTTTGGTCTAAACTAGGGCTGCAACTAACGATTATTTGCATTGTTGATTAATCTGTCGATGATTTTCTTGATTAATCGATTAGTTGTTTGGTCAATAAAACGTCGATCAGTGTTTTCAAAAGCCCAAGAAGACGTCCTCAAATGTCTTGCTTGTCCACAACTCAAAGATATTCAGTTTACTGTCACAGAGGAATGAAGAAACTAGAAAATATTCACATTTAAGAAGCTGGAATCAGAGAATTTTGACATCTATGCATTGAGTTGCTGCCACATGATTGGCTGATTAGATATAAGCATCAATGAGCAGGTGTACCAGGGTTTCTGCAGGTTTCACCAAGTCAAATTTAAGACTTTTTAAAGACCATTATGAATGAAATTTAAGACCTTAATCACAACATCAACTAAGCCCAAAATTCATAATAATAATAATAATAATAATAATAATAATAATAATAATATTAATAATAATACAATCTTTTATGTCTGTGGTACAATCCGAAAGAGACTCACACCAATGACAGGAGAGCTGATTGGCTGCAATATAAATTGCATGTTGGGCTCATTTTTAGTCGTGATACAGCAAAATTATATTTGGACTAGCGAAAGAAAGAACACCACAGAACAATAACAAAAAGAGCATTAGAGGTAGCGTTGCATGGACGTTAAGAAATTAAAGACCTGTGTAAAATGATTTAAGACCTAGAACACAATACTTGAACGAATTTAAGACTTTTTAAAAAGGTGCTCTAAGTGATGTTGGGTGACGTCACTTCTTGTTGACATCCGAAGTATTGTCAAACAAACCGGAGGCTAGCTCGCCCCTCCCTCCTCCTCATCCCATCCCGTCCCCTCCCTTCCGTGCTTCCTGAAACAGTCATGAACCCGCCAACCCCCACCCCCAAATCCTTCTTGACGGTTATTGGCTGGAACACTGTTTGTTATGTTTGGTGGTGCAGGTTGGCCAGTTTGTTTTTGTTGCTGTTTGTGTAGCCTGGGCTGTTTACAGAGACCGCGTTTTTTTACAGTGTGTTCAGGGGACAGGCAGCTAGCAGATAGTGAGGAGATGTTTGCTGTATGTGACGAAAAATGTTGTAGCCTAAAAAACGCGTGACCTTGCTTAGAGCACCTTTAAGGCCTAAAATTTTGATTTTGGAATTTTAGACTTTTTAAGACGCCGCGGAAACCCTGTGTACAAATAAATAAATCCTAATAAAGTGGCCACTGGCAGTATAAACTGTGGTTTGAGTTAATCTACTGTAAACATAAGCTGATCCTTATAGCATTATGTTAATATACACTTTAAGTTAATTTGTGCTGTTAAGTGCTGAACCTAACATAAATAGCAGAGCTGTTACCCACCATGCTGTGAGGTGTCTCCTGCCTGGTCTAGGTGGCTCAGGGATCAATCAAGTGTGCCAGTCAGGCTCCTCTGCCTGAGTCCTCCCCCGAGTGTCAGACACTTAGCCCTCACAAATGGGCACAACTGGTTTCCCTGAGAGCACTTTTTAGGGGCTTAGCGTGTGCGATTTATTCATTTAAATAGTGGCCAAGTACTTTGGGGATTGGGAAGTGGTGCTGCCATTTTGGGAGACTGCATGCAATCAAGATGCAGTTTCAATGTTCGAGTGTATGCACCAGTGTGCATGTGTGTATGTGTGTGTTTTTGAGTCTTTAAAGTTTTGAATGTGAAGTAGAGGCAGAGGTTGGCTGGTCAACAAATAGGGTTATTTTTGCAGTTTTATTAGACTACTACAGACTGCAACGCTTTTTTATCCAATAATTCTTCACGCCTGTGCACTGGGAAAACATGCTTTAAATTAGAACCCAGACTGAGTAAAACTCTTTTCATGTGGGAAGTTCATGTGCATGAAATAATCTTTTATTTTAAATAATCAATTATTCCTCATTCACAATAATCAAGATGAATCCATGTGGGTTATTTGATTTTGTGCATCATTTTTGCAGAAAATAAAACGTCAAATAGGAGTTGTTTAGGGTTGTGATACGACTTGAATTCAGGCACTGGCACTGATATTTTTCTCAGTTGTTAAAATATAGCCTTAGTTGGCAAGATTAAAATGCAGACAATGTAAATGTTGAAGGGAAGTTGACCAAAATGTTTTGGGTCTGACTGAAGATAGTTGTGTTTAAGAGTCCAGAATGTGACTTGATATATACAATACTTAATAAATAATTTAAAGAGTAATTTAATACCAGTTGGAGAAATAGTGTTTCACCATCCTCTCTGGTTGAAAGTTTCTTGTTTGTTTCACATCTGACCAGTTACTTTTTGCACCAGTAACTACACCCAACAGTGACGTACAGATGTACTGGAGACAGGTTAAACCACTGGAGGTCAGAAAAAGCAAGATTGGTAAGTTACTCTTTAAGGTAGAACTATGTGAAATCCTCAAGCAATTGTGTTTTCAATCAAACAAAGCGATATTAAGTTAAAGCCAAGATGTAGATTTAAATGAAAACAATAGAGATCATAAAGATAAATTCTTTAAGCCTGGAGTCTGGACAGACATTAATACATTACATTTTTATTGGTAGTCCCACAAATGTGTTTTACATTAATTGATCAATGGCATCATCTAAAGTAAGGGGTCAAATTAATCATGCATCCCTTCTCAGAAAGTAACTGGCAAATATTCAAATACTGAGGGTTATGAAAAGAATATTTAGTCAAAATCTAGTCAGAAAGTGTGAGCATGAGTGGTGCTCCCACGTCCTCCAAACAAGCATCAGGTTTAATTTAGGAAACCCACACTCCCATCGGCTCTTAAAACGGCTAAAAGTACAAGACTGTGGTTTCAGTAGGCAGCTCTGAGGTATGAATATGTAAAAATGTACAAATGTGGGAAAAGGAGCATGAATCATCGGTAAAAGCTTTTCCTGAATAAATAAAACCTGAAGAGACTTACACCACATCTCCTGCGTAGTGTCTGATGCGAAAGTCTCTGTCAAACTCCAAACTCTTGTCAGTTGGTGAGAGCTGCAGAGAGAGACAGACAGAAGGAGAGAGAGCAGCGAGTGAGCAATAATAAAAGGCATCTCAGATCAATGCATTCAAAGTGCAAAGGAGTTCATACTCTACTGTGTACTTAAATACAAATCTTGTTCTGCCACTTCAGACCCAATTAAAAAACATTCTCCCTGGGGGCACCCTGGTAGCTCACCTGGTAGAGTGTGCACCCCAATGCTCAGTCCTTACTGCAGCGGCCCAGGGTTCCAGTCCGACCTGTGGCCCTTTGCTACATGTCCTCCCCCTCTCTCTCCCCACTTTCCTGTCTTCAACTGTACTACCCATTAAAGGCCAAAAAAAAAATAATCTTAAAAAAAAAAACAAAAAAAACAACCTCCCTTTGCCTCATGTTTTATTGCCACCCTTTGTTTCAGATAAATTACGTCCATCCGTTAAAATAACCAATGCCTCTGAGATGACATATGAGAGATCTTCCAGCAAACAGCGGTTTTGCTGCTATCAGACATGTGAGATGCACTCTTTGTTCTAACCATGATCAATTATGCATTTAAGAGTCATCATCTGGTTTCTAATTGTTGACCAATAAAGTTGTGTTGATACACTAGATGAAAACAAGTGCCTTCAATGCATAGATCTAATAATAACTGAATATTTGATGTGTGGCTATGCAAGGCCTTCCTGGCACCTGACAGTAAGTCAAGTCTCAGCAGTCATGACCAGGCCCTTGTTTTTGGATAACAAAGTTTTCAGAATGAATTTCTACAAATGCACAAGTTTCCCAAAGCAGTACTAAAGAACCAGCACACAGGTTCCTATATTTGTTTCATGAATATGCATATCATCTTCTGAATGTTATTCTATAATTGTTTTTCTTCTGTATTAGACCTACTGTTTATAAATGTGCACCAAACAACATTAAAATTAAAAAGAAAAGAGAAGATATAACGTCAGGAAAGCATTTTAGTCACCAAAGGTTGCTGTATATTTTTTTTTATCTTAAATACAGTACATGTACATGTGTGGCTTTCCCACATCGGGACAATTTGGGTAAATTATCCATCTTCTAAATTTATGCTAAAAGTTAAATTTCAAACAAACTGTCTGGATTCTGAAGCAGTATTTTTATCATTTCTCTATACAGGTCAAAACAAACACTAAACCGCGAAACTGCAGAGCTACTGCAGACCAGATCCAGTGATGCGGAAAAGACCAACGCTGTCAGCGTGGATAAAGTCTCACAGAAAAGAGGAGGGGAAGAGGGAGAGCAAGAAAGGAAGACGAGATGAATCAAATTCAAGAATGGGGGCAACAGATGATGAGACGAGGAAGAGGAAGAGGAGGAGAGATGAATGGAGCGTGATGGGAAGAGACAGTGCAAGCAAGAAAGTGTGTGTGAAAGAGCGTGTGTGCGTGTGTGTGTGATACCGATGCCTGTATGTAGGCCAGTTAGCAGGAGAGCAGGGTGGGAAGAAGCATGAATGGAAATGCAAAAAGGTCTGTCGCAGCCTGGCAACAGCTTCTGATGAGCATGATCACGCTTCCTTGTGCAGGGTACAGTAACGTTGTGTGTGTGTGTGTGTGTGTGTGTGTGTGTGTGTGTGTGTGTGTGTGTGTGTGTGAGAGATTCACCAAAAGTATTATGCTGACATCAGAGACTAGGGGGAGTGTGGGGAGAGGTATCCTGTGCTCTTAAACAATCCCACAGAAAGAGAGAAGTGATAAGCAGATATCTTTTAAATGGGTTTGTTTTAATTATATTTGCCTTTTTAACTGTAAATGTTGAGTGCTATGAAAGGCAGCCACAAATAAAATTTAATTATTATTATAAAATTATTATTATTGTTGTTGTGAGAACAAAGGGCCAAGAGTCCAGAAGGCAGCGTGATTAAAGCCATAGATAACAAGCAGGAGAAAAAAAGACTGATGTCTTAAGGCTAATACAGATACAGAAAGAAACACAGAGATGTTGACTCAAAGTTGCTTCAAAAATGGGCAATTGTGTGAAGGAACACAAGGAATGCAAGAAAGCAAACACAGCCAACATATAAAACTTTTACAGCCACATTGCCTTCCACCTAGATGCTATTTCTGTCAGCTGAGCCAACGCAGTGTGTTCCATTACGTTGGGTCTTTGTGAAAATATTGAATGACTCATCGGAGTGCTCTCAGGCACACACATACTATCAGACAATGACACAGACAGTGAAAGAAGGAACAATCCCGTATGAGATGAAATATTGCAAACACAATAAAAGCCTCACAGAAACGGACAGATTTACTTTAGAGTGCTGAATGATTCAGATCCAAAGCCTGAATCAAAACCACACAGAGCCTCACAGGAAATCCAAGTGAAATTCCTCATTTAAATCACAAAACTATTTACCACCTGGCACTTCAGAAAACTACTGAGGCATTGAAGTGCTTCCAATAATAGTCTGTTGTTTTACTGCCAACAGTAATGTGTTATTAAAAAAGAATATTTAATGTTCACAGAACACTTTCTATAATGTAGAGCTTTAGAGCTCCAAACACCGTTTCAATACTATCTTAATCCTCAGGATCTTAATATCAAGCCTGTATGGGGATTTGACTGTCTCAAGATTAATACATCTATTTGGGAATACACACACACACACACAACAAATACACGAATGCACACAAACAAACAGAGAAGAGAGACAAACAGATGCACTATCAGACAGACAGCCTGCGTCTGCTGGAAGTCGCACTGCCCCTCATCCATCACAATCAGTCACACCCCAGCACACACACACACACACACACACACACACACACACACACACACACACACACACACACACACACACACACACACACACACACACACACACACACACACACACACACACACACACACACACACACACACACACACACACACACACACACACACACACACAACTTGGCAGCTTTATTGTTAGCACCTCCTCTGTGTTTGGGATTCAGCCTAGTGTTAAGACTAAAGGGGTGATGGAGATGGCCGTGTGTGTGTGTGTGTGTGTGTGTGTGTGTGTGTGTGTGTGTGTGTGTGTAGGGAGGGCAAATGAATAGAAACAGAACAAGGTCAGAATGAATGAGGACAGGAGGGATATAAGGATGAGCAAACAGGAGAGAGAGAGGCCCACTTATATTAAGAGTTTTTATTTTAAGACTTTTTTATTTATTAAACAGCAAATATATTGGCTCAGTATTAGTATTGGTATTATTATCAGAAAAGTTTAGACAGGTGGAACAGAAACTTAATGGTGGCCAGTGCCCCCCCCCCGACACCAGCAGCTAAACTAAATCAGTGCAGGAAGGCCCTCCCTTTAAAATAATCCTGGAGCAAAAAAAACTTAACCCACAGTTGTTGTGGAGATGCTAGTAATGCTAAGTCAGGCAGTAAAACACTGAGCAGCTTGAGGCGGACCACTCCATGAATGTAAAGCAGGGACGGTGCTGAATAAGAGCAAATTCAGCAAGCAATCCCAGGACCAGCAAACCCTATAAAATAATATCAAATACCAGTAGCATGATTATTTATTATTATTATGTTTTGGCCTATGGAAATGTCAGCACACAGCGAAGAATGCTGCAGTTCACAATTTCCTAAAAGCCCTAAAGGTCAAGTCGCAACAGTCCAAAACCCAAAGACGGTTACAATTAAATGAGATAAAGAAAAGCAGATAATCCTCACATTTGAGAAGCTAGAACCATCATTTCTCTTTAATGAATAATTGAATAACTGATTACTCTTCTGTCGCTGGACTTATCCATTAAATCAACTCTTGGTTTCAGCTCTACCACATACGTAAACAAAGGAATCTTTTCAAAAAGTTGCAACAGCAAAAATAATAATTCAGTCCTCAACAGCCATCAAATCACCCTCTTCTCTCAACTGAAAATGGATTGTCTGTAGAGTAGAACTTACTGTTAACCAGATAGCCAAATCAAGAGATTAATTAAGGAGATACAAAGAGGTTTCAGGCACAGTGAGACACAGAAACAAGACTGAGGTGAGACAGAAAGAGGAGCAAGGTAACACATGAAGAAAAGGAATTGGCTTGAGCAGGAGATGCAGTGAAGCAAAAAGGGGTGAAGGGTTGTTAGTGTTGTATTAAATATAATAAAGAGAAAGGCAGAACAGAGCAGACAGAGGGGAGACAGTAACATGAGTTGCAGAGAAAAACAGGAAATCTGTGAACAGAGGAAGCTATGAGGTGAGAAGGCGAGAGACAAAATAATGAGAACACGGTGGACCAACTGTCTCAGGTACACACTGTAGCACAGCACCCAGTGATAGAGTGACAGGAAGGCACTGTAACATCAGAAAACACGTTCACCTTTGGCTCTCATTACCGTGTCTCAAGATTTTTGTTTGCAGAAAAAAAAGACACAGATTACCACAACCACTCTTCACTTTAACTATAGAAACTGAAGCACAGAGCAGGTTCTTTTCTGCCTCATATTCATTTGTTGTGCAAAATATGTAGCAGTGGGGCACCCAGATAGCTCAGTTGGTAGAGCGGGCGCCCATATATAGAGGTTTATACAATATATAGCGGCCCTTTGCTGCATGTCATTCCCCCCTCTCTCCCCTTTCATGTCTACAGCTGTCCTGTCAAATAAAGGCCTAAAAATGCCACATACAAAAAAAAAAAATGTAGCAGCGTATTCAGGCCACATGTGGCCATGAGGTTTAACAAAAGCCCTGAGCAGTGATGTACTGAATCCACTTGGACATGGAATCAGAATTTACCTTTCAACATTCCTAAGTAACTGAAGGTTAAAATAACCACAACTCAAGGATGTCTAACCACCTTTTGTTTGCTGAGAAGCAGAAACACGTTTAGTGGCTGCCTATTTAATGTAGCCCATTACATTACAAGTTACTTACTCCAAATACTGCAAGTCCAGATTCAGAACTATGAAGTCGATCAGATTAAAATGTTGATGTGATCTGAATCTAAGTTTAACTGGGTGTAGTCTTGCTTTGCCAGACCCTCCTCCAAAGCGCGCTGGAGGAGAGTCTGGCTACTCCACATAGCATTCGGGGACGGGAGGAAAACGTGCTCTGGTTTAATGGCATTTCTTTAAACCAATCAGAATTGTCATGGGTGGTGCTAAGCTCCACAGAGCTGCTGCAAAATAGTCGTGAGAGAGAAAACTCAGATTGGAAAGATAGTCTAGCTAGCTGTCTCAATTTACCCTGCAGAGATCTGAGGAGCAGTCAACAATAGTCCTCATGAGTCCACCGAATTTAAAATTCCAATGGAAAATACATGCATCCGGTGGAATTTCCTGTGGCACCGGAGCAATCCCGGAAGAGGAACGTCAAGGATATAGACTAAACTGGGTGTAACTAACTTTCAGTCGTACAGCGGTGTTACAGAGTGATGTGTCTTTTCACTCGTAAACAATCTTTGGCTGAATACAGACACCAGCTGCAGAGAGCACATTAACCAGAGAGTAGCCAAACTTTTCATTTTAGCCATTACAAAATTGTTTGTTTGTGGTTAGAGAGAGAAATGTATGAAAGATATGCCGTACTACTGTATTTATACCGTGGTATAGCTATCTTATTAATATCTTTTTAATTAGGCCAGTGCAGGTAAATCAATAAGCAGTTTAATGGCAGTATTTGATTGAAAGTAGGGCTGCACGACATGAACAAAATTGACATATATTTTGCCTTTAACAAATATTGCACCCCCCTGCGATTTGGATAATGCACTAGTCCACATTGCGATTTTGATTATGCGATTAATTGTGCAGCCCTAATTGAAAGGATTGTTGAAACAATGTGATACAATATCCTAATTTGTCAGGTCATTAATTTATTGAATAATGGAAAACTCAATCTGGTTATGTTGTCAAATTAATCAGAATATTAACTTTATTTAAAATTACAGATTGCATTCATATTGCCCACTAGTAATGGTTAGATACTTCTACTACTGGGTGTAAAGTATGTTATTGTAATCTGGGTGAACTGGCCCTGAAACTCGATCCTTTCAACAATGTGACAAGTGTAAATTATTTTACCCTAAAATACAAAATTTTAATGTTTCACTATGTGGTCATTTTATGATTAAGTCTCCTTCATTATTCCCTGAACTAGGCCTGGCAAATTCAACTATTTTCTGTATCAGTGAGTTTGTAATCTCAGACGTGCGAGGACAGCTTAACAACACATCCCAAACACTTTCTGACACTAGAGCCAGCCCTCTGTACAGACAAAAGGAAACATGTTGGTTGGTAGACTTCTCTCTGGTAGAACAAATCAACTTTTTGTTGTGCACACACCGTACCGTATTGTTTTGACACTACCACCTCTATCGGACTCTGCCCAAATCCTATCCACTTCTCTCCTGCAATCACTTTTCCAACAATCCTGTTTGCCACCTGTGCCCTCCCACTCTAGCCCCAGGACCAAAACAGCCATCTCATCTACAGTACAAGGGCACAAGCCAGACCTCCCGATGAGCAGCGTCTGACTGTCTCCAAACCTGTCAGGAACTCACAGCGGGTACCATGGGAGCTGATCCAGGCGGCAGATGAGGAGATGGGTTTTGCATTTCATGCCCAATGCACTGAGCTGCAGCTGTCAGGGTATTAAAACACTGAGTAAAAAAACAACAAATTGCTTGTTGAATTTAAAACAATGAAAATAAATCATTTCCAACATTCTTTTATTGGAAAAAAATTAACATTGAGTTGAATATAAAAGGCAACACTAAAAAAGAATGACATTACTTTTTTACATTTTAAAGTGCGACCTGCCCCCCCCCTGTCCCCAGTGGAAATTACGCCCTAGAGTACAACTCACCTAACACTCACTGAACTGCTGGCTGCTTCATGTATCCACAGCTCCGTGCTCTAATAGCGATCAATTACACTTCCCTATGTGTCCTTGCTGCTATTGCTGACCTTGCGCCTCCCTTGAGCTAATGAACAGAATATCTCGGTGATTAGCATCACCAACACATGGCCCCTAAAAGCTTTACCACTTAGAGCAGACCCCCTACATGCATTCATACATGTGGCAGCACATGCACACACACTAACATCATTAGTGTGCTGCACCTGTACCCGCCACAAAGGCACAAAAAAAACATTGACAGCGGTGAGCGGTCATTATGTTTACCAATACCGACCCATGCCCATTTATGAGAGCCTCATTTTCAGGTCGGAAAAGCCGGATTTCTGGATTTATCCGAAAGAATCACACCCCTGAACAAAAAATTGAACGAGGAAGTGAAGACAACAGAGAGCTACTGAAGGAGGGATTGTTAAAGAAAAAAAACTGAAGATAAAGTAGGGAGAGGCAGGAAATGAAGCTGCCAGGCAGGATGGGCGCGCCAAAAGAAAATACTGTGTCGGCAAATAATTAAAAGTTAAAAATAAAAAAGGGACATCTGGAAAAATCAAAGAACAAACAGTGAGACAAGGAGAGTGTTAAGGGATAAGGGAGTGAAGGAGGTGAGTAGCGTCTAAAACACACAACGCAGCGGCAAAGTGCAGCTTGCCCGTAATAATACATTTCTGCAGCTGAGAAGCGTGTTCACGTTTCAGGCGGTACAAAATTCTGTGTCACAGGACTCCGTTTACTGACTGGCTGCTCTAAAAAAAGGTAATAAAAGCCCTAATATAGAGCTGGGCAATATATCGATATTATATCGATATTGTGATATGAGACTAGATATCTTAGATTTTGGAGATCGTAATATGGCTTAAGTGTTGTCTTTTCCTGGTTTAAAAGCTGCATTACAGTAAAGTTATGTCATTTTCTGAACTTACCAGACTGTTCTAGCTGTTCTCTTATTTGCCTTTAACCACTTAGTCATTATATCCACATTACTGAAGATTATTTATCAAAAATCTCATTGTGTAGATATTTTGTGAAAGCACCAATAGTCAACGCTACAATATCGTTGCGGTATCGATAGAGGTATTTGGTCAAAAATATCATGATATTTGATTTTCTCCATATCGCCCAGCCCTACCCTAACATATACAAAACTGCAAAGTTTTCAATATCTGTGCACCTACACACATAGTGAGGGCAGAAGAATGTGTTTTTAATAGTTTTTGGACAACAATGGCGCTCTATGGCAGAGAGGACAAATCTACAATCGGGCATCAAAGACAAAGAGAAGAAAAATAACCAGCCAGTTTAGTTGTGGTGCAATGAACTAAAAATAGAATAAAACGCTGCATGACTCAAGTGCAGTTTGCTGGCAGGCCAACACGAGTACAACATTTATGAAACAAGTTCAATTTCAGCATGATGAAAGTGAAGATTCTATCAACCTGATGGAAAACAACTGGAAACAGCTGGAGCTTACTGCACCAACACACAAGCAAAAATTAAATAAATAAATAAAACATCACACTGAAACATAATCTGCAGCCCATCACATTCAAGACATCTCTGTAAACAAGCCTGTAGCTCCAATGCATCAAAAGCATCTGATGAATTCATAACAAGGCTGAGATGCCGGGAAGCCAGTAAAAAGAATTTATCGTCATTAGACTGCAAAACAACATGACACATTGAGATGTGGAAGCTCAGACTAGAAGCCACAAGAGAATGCATCAGTTAGCGGTCTAAACATACTTTCTTTCCTCTTCTGCTTCTGATGTGTTTAAGGTCTTTTTAAGGACTGTGGCAACATGTGCCTCTATGTGTGTGTATGTACGCTTTGACAGCCACATGTCATGGGTGAGTGATGTTCTGCGCACATGCAGTATCTAGTGAATGAATGAATGGTTACAGGGTTAACAGTCAGGACAGGAGCATGTGTACCGAGTAAAGACAGAGCATCATTCAGTACTGGAAGGAGGGCGGGAACATAAGTGCAGACACACAGCACAGATTGTGTTACAGAAACCTCTCCTAGAATAGATCTCTGACTCACTCTCCTCCGAGGCTCTCATCAAATTGCATGATATTCAATATATATGTTGTGTTTGTTTTGTGGCGGCAGAGGCAGTTAGATGCGGGCGTCGGCAGCAGGACTCAAGATCCATTATTGACATCAGAAACAGCAGCTGGACAAAATGACATCTCAACTCAAGGTCTGATTCATAGTACTCCGTCTTTCCTCAGCGTATGGAGCTGCTCGGCAACTGAACTGTGTTGAGATCTTTTTTTTTCCGAATAGTACTACAGTACTTCATAAAGTAACAAGCTTGTGCTAAATCATTTTTATAAGATTAAGTCTAAGACGGTTTACTGACATTTCCTCCCAAAAATCCTACTTCCATACGAAATCAGGTACATACAGATCTTTTCTTTCTCATTAAGCCCCTGTGTGCAGAATATTTACGTGATTATAACAACTTTAAAACTATTCTCAGGGTATACTTTATTGTTTTAGATACAACCACACAGTCCAGCATCTTTCAGTCTAATGTCACTAACATAACGATGCAACAGTGATAATCTTCACAAAATCTATGTGTAAATCCATGATTTTAGTATGAATAACTAGACATTGTTGCATCTGCTGGGCACTCATGGCTTAAGAACTGAAAAAATCCTGCACTAAAAAGAAAGGTTTGTGGCCAGCTGGGTGAAAATGTAAAATACATCTGACAATTTATCATCTTAAAGTTGTTATGGCGACTGTGTTAGCAAATTTCCTCATTTACACACGGACCAACATTAGCTTTCATTTGAGGTCGTGTGTCTGGCCACGTGATAAATGTAGGTCTAATATGAATTCACGTTATAGCCATTTGTGTCTCCACCAACTCCTGCAAAAAAATATCTGTCTTTTTATCTGCTAAATGCTTCGCTGTGTTCACCAGCTAGTCTGCCTGCTGTTTGCTGCTGGGCAGATGTTACACAGTGGATGTATTGGAGCTTTTTTACTGACAAACAGCTGCCTGCTGCTGCTGGAAATGAGGTTGATGAGAGCGAAGTTTGTGGACCGGAAAACCAAACACAATGAGCTACAAGAGTCTAAAACGAAGGAACGAGGGGAGCTGTGGTTCTATCACTACAAGCAACCCCTCACATTACTCACCTAGTCTTTTGATCTATTGTTCATATGCAAATATTGATAAGTGTAGCCTTAAAATATGCTGGAAAATACTAATACAAGTGCTACATAAATCATTTACTACATGTTTAGCCCTCCTTTTTATACTCCCTTACCAAATGCCTCAACCCTTTTCTTACCCTTGATTTACATATCTCTCTTCTTCTCACATAATTCACAATCTCGTCCTGTGCACCTCTTTTCCTCTCTCGCACTTTTTTTTCCTAACCTTTACACACAGATGTGAGCTACTGTACGACACTGGAGAGCCACCGTGGGTGTTTAAAGTCTGCAGAGCTCATGTACACTTTGTACCCCCAAAGCCTCGACATTTCCAGAACTTTTCCAGGAGCTAACGTAATGGGGTCAATATACCATATACAGAGAGAGGCCATATACAGAGATAATATTACTAAAACAATATCATAGGGTGCTGGGTGAAAAAGTAATCCTATGACCACTAAGTGGTGCGGGGAGAAAAATGACTAATTAGACATGACAGTCATCCTGCTAATTATTAAAGCATTTGTCAACAACTAACTCTTTCTGTGGGCACCAATCGGTGGAGGCTGGTGTGTGAACAGATAATGAATAAATAAAATAGTGAATAACAGTTGAATAATATAAAGCATATCTTCATAGGAGAAGTTAGAATTGTTGACAGATAGTGTGCATTAATAAATACTTTAAAGGTCCAATATGTAATATACAGTATTTACTGTTATAAATCCAAAAATGACCCCAATGCGTCAGAT
This sequence comes from Zingel zingel, assembly GCA_023566125.1. Classification (NCBI taxonomy): domain Eukaryota; kingdom Metazoa; phylum Chordata; class Actinopteri; order Perciformes; family Percidae; genus Zingel; species Zingel zingel. The sequence continues at coordinate 5,312,679 of CM042334.1, read as the reverse complement.
ATTATGGAAACATGCTAAGTTGAAATACTATCTTTTCTGACAACAACGCTAATGCCAGTATTTTCTCCTTTTGAAATTTCCGTTCCGTGACAGAATTTCTGTTTGTGTTTTGGCCTGTGTGTTGGTATCAACTGCCCAGTTTGCCAGATATACCTGTAAACACGTAAACCCAGCGCGCTACAGCTGTAATGTTAGTACAGCTGTAAAAGCAGCAAACAAACGAACAGGATCAACGGAGAGAGATTTTACCCAACCTAAAAAACCTGGCATATTTCTAACAGTTGCGTGACCAGAGACGTAACAAACCCCGGGTAAATATTGGAGATGTATTTGAAAGATGGAGACAGCTTAGAGCCCAAAAGGCCGCCGAGTTGGCTAATTTCCTCCTGAACAGGTAAGCATTAGCTTCAGGCTAATTTTTCACGGCTACAAGGGACGGGCATTTTATGTCATTTCAACATTCATGTACTCACATTGAATTATATAGCTAGCTAGAGTACCCGAGTTGGTTACTCGCAAAAACAAATTGAGACACAGCCAGTGAAGTGATCCCGACTGGTCCTGGCTAACGCCGCCATGCTAACCCTGCTAACGTTACCGGAGGACCAGGCAAGCAGGCCACAGCTGTTTACAACGTGTAGCCTGTTCAGCGACCGTAGCCGACAACTCTGAGTTATTTTAAGCTAAGAGAGGGGGGCTATAAATCGGGAAGAGAGGACCGTGAGTTTGCAGTGTGTTAGCGATCGTTGCCGTAATTCTAAGCCAATAAAGTGTATTTCATTCGGGTGGAAAAAGATGGCAAGGTAGTGGTATTTTTAGCGGTTCCTATCGTAATTCTAAGCCGAAAAAGTGTGTCTGTATGTTAGGTACAGAGCTCCGCGTGAGCACAGGCTTTTATGACTGAATATAGCCAGCATCTAACATTAGCTACTCCACTGTGCTGTCAAGTAACGTCTGGCTATGTGAGACAAGCGTGTAGCAACATTGTTGGATGCTGTGGTCTCAGCTTGGCAACCAACGTGAACTTTGAGTTTAGGGAGGAGGGGGCGGGGGAGACAACTCTTTCCAGTATTTTGAATTTGTACTGCACTAACTATTTTAAACACTAGCTGTCAGTATTACATATTGCACCTTTAAATGTCCTAGCTGCTTACAACCACATTACAGTGTGTTATAAAACTATTTATTACATGAGGACTGTGTGCTTATGAAAGCTTTCTGTGTCTCTTGATATGACAAAATTAAAAGTTAATATATATATATATATATATATATATATATATATATATATATATATATATATATATATATTTTTATTTTTATTTTTTATTTTTATTTTTTTTATTATTTTAAGTAGAAGCCTCATCTCTGCCCACACTGTCTATTCCCTAAAAAAAAAAAACTCTATAGATCCACTAAAGCCCCCAACAATGTACACTACTTCCTGACAAAAAGTCCATTATGTTAATGTTACCATGCAACAGGACTCCAGAAAGTACGGAAAAAAAAGGATCTCTGGCTAATATTGATTCATAGCAATATTGGTTCCAGGAAGTAACAGCTAGATCACTGCAAGTTTCAACCCTTGATTTCCCAGATCCTGTAGAGGAGCAGGTCAGAGAGCAGCAGAGGGGCGACAGCAGGGAGCGTATCGACTCCAGGATGACAGCAGTAAAGGGAAGCTTCACGGATCAATACACCCTGCAGCACCAGTACAATCTTTACCTCATCTTGACTCAACCTTGCTTAATTCACAGTTTGCTTGTCATGGTGTGCTTTATTCACCTTGAACTTTAATTTTTTTTTTTTTGCATCGCATGGGAACATTTAGTTTCCAGGAAGCCTCTGAATTGACTTTCTTAGCTTCACTTTGTAGCATGTTGCTTTAAGTATTTTGATCTACAGTACACTGGCCAGAAATGTATGTTGACATCATTCCTTTTCACTGCAGCACCATCTCTCTTCTTCCCAGCTCTCTTAGCTCTCCTCATATACATTTGTAAATACATTCCCTTTCACCTCCTCCCTCCCTGCCTCTAACACCCATTATAAACACAGCAAAGCACCAGCTCCATACACTCCCATTGGCTGGCAGTGACATCACTTGTGCAAAGTGTTGAGTCAGACACCTTCTCGCTCTCTCTGACAGCTGATGCCCCCTTGTGTCCGTACAAAACACTGCAGTTATTTAAAATAAACATTCCTGAATTTAATATCTACTTATCAGCTGTCCCAAACACATTTTTACATGTTCAACATCTGCGGAACAAATGAAATACACTGACCCCAGATCAGTGATGATGAGTGACTTTCACCAAACAGACACCGTGGAAATGGTAGCAAAGTAAATTGGCTTATGTTTTGTCTGGTCGTCCAGACCATTAGAGTGAATTAGACAGCAAGCCTGCCTGATTATTAAAACTAACAGGATCATGTTCAGGCGCTAATGGTTACTTGCTGCCCTCTGGTGTTCTCAGGTTACCACAGCCACATCCTGCAACACCACAATCTGATATACTGCTTGATGTGAATATTCATGTTTTATTGTTCATTTTATTGTTTAGCTTGTTTCATTATATCTGCAAATTATGTCAGGAATGTGTGATTAAAAATCAACTGTAAAATCTACACTTCAACTCTAAAACACAAATCAAATATGTCATGATATGTTCAGCATTGAGACTTTTTTTTTATAGATTAGGCTTTTATTATAGATTTATTGTTTGTACTTGATAAATGACTGAAATGATTAACTCATCATCAAAATAGTTGCTGATTAATTTTATGTCAACGGACAAATCGCCAAATTGTTACAGCTCTAATTGAGACACTGACATTGTGATTTGTCTGTCTTCAGCAGTATAAAATAATATTGTAAATGTCATGTAACTAACACAAGTGTAGTCAGTGACTGTGGAAGGAAACATGAGGGAGAATATGACGTGTGATACAGATCACAGACCAGACTGGCAGCATTTGAATCTTTGACTTCAGCAAAAGACGCAGAAACTGTGCAGCGAAAGTCCTGTACTCTCTATTAGTTCATTTTAAAATAACAAGAAGTCTGTATTTAGTGTTTCCTACCTTGCGGCTGGTGTAGTGGGCGTGTTTGGCCAGCTTGCCATTGAGTCCTTGAAGGAAAACCTCATCCGTGACTTTGCCCACATTCATACAGGCTTCGTCCAGCACAGAGAAGATGCCCTTATGCTGCTGCTCCACCAAATCCACAATGATCTGGTTATTGAAGTAATCAATCTAACAACAGGGGACACAAAGGATAAAAATACATAAATATACAGCAGGCTGTATAGTTTTATTTTAAGACTTTTATTTATATATATATATATATATATATATATATATATATATATATATATATATATTTTATAACACATAATATTATAACACATAATATTTGTGAATCTACAATGTCAAAGCTCAAAGATGGCATTAGAAATGGAAACAGTCACCCCCAAACATAAAACAAACAAGTCCTCCTTACATGTTTCCAGGGGATGCCTTCTCGTTGATACTCTTCCTGTTCCTGCTTCAGCACCAGCTGGATAAAAAGCTGCTGCAGCTTTTCATTACAGTAGTTGATGCAGAACTGTTCAAAGCTATGGAAACAGAGGAGATTGAATGTAAGAGATGCAACTACATACATAACGTATTCTACACAGAGAGATTAGGGCTGAACAATTCATGGTTTTAAAATCGAAATTTGAAAGAATGCAATTAGCTAATCATAAAGACCAGAATGTGCAATATTTAGTTGAATTTTTATCATTTTTTATTCCTCTTTATTATTTCTTTACTGTTTTTATCATAAGATAAATGCTGGAATAATGTTACATATCACAGATTGTTAACAGAAATGTCCTATTTTCAGTGGATTTTTCATTTATTTTGTATTACTTTATTTAACATGATCATAGAAGGTGCAATATGTAGATGCTTCTGTTGAACTGAGGTGTATCAGAAATTTCAGTTTACAGGAAAGTAGTGGTATTTTTTTATTGGAATTCTTTTTTTATTATCATAACTTTAGCTTTCGTGATAAATGCTCCATGTTTGACTGTTCAAGGTTCCATGCTTATTAAAAGAAAAACACGTAATGCTGGCAAATGTTCTAATCCTTGCAAAATAATACCTGATGTTCTAATGCTCCATGGCATGTTTTATCTGTTACACAGTGAATATTGAACTTTAGTTAAACTTTTTGTAATCGCAATATCTGGCAGATAAAAAAATAAAAAATAAATAAATAAAAAAAATCACAATTCTATTTCTTTCCCCAAATCGTTCAGCCCTAATAGAGATGTAATCATTGCTGTGTGTTGCAACCAATAAAATCAAATGTAAAATGTTTTCCATAAAGATCCAGATGTCTTTTTTTTATTGGTGCAATGTCAATATTCTGTCTCATCCAAACCTGTTGTTCTGGAAAATCTCAAAACCATAGATGTCCAGCACACCGATGACGGTGTTCTTGCCGTGGACTCTGGCATCGTAGTTTTTCACCTCAATGATGTCATTGATTCGTCCTACAATCCAGCAGAACAGGCGCTCGTACATTGCCTAAGGACGACAGAATATTTAAGGTGTGTTGTAGACTAATTGGCTGCCAGCTGGTGAGCAAGTAGGGCTGCACAATTAATCGCAATTTTATCAAAATCGCAATATGGACTAGTGCAATATCCAAATCACAGAGGGGCGCAATATTTGTTAAAGGCAAAATATGTGTGTCAAACCATTCTGAATGAAGTATCGTGGTGCTGTAGAGACGTCCCGGCCTACAAATCCTATCCTACGGACTACAGAAAACATCTTTGTTTGGTACAGATCCTCGCAATAGTCACACTATAATCAATTAATTTTTTTAAGATTTAATATTAGTCAATGAAAATGAGAATAATGATACAAACATGATCATTCCTATGAGCAAGTGCCTTGCTTAAGGGCACAGAGTAGTCTGGCACAGAGAGAGTGAAATGACACAATATCAGACTTCTGCTTACAGCCCACAGAGCTGGTTTAGAAACTTCCTACATACATCGCTGCATCCACAGTCTCCAGCCTCAGCCTAGAGTCATAACATTGTGACTCATGCTTGTGTGAATCAGTGAAATTATCGCCAAGCAATAAGATAAATGTCACAACCCTCGGATCATCAGCTGGTCAGTGTTATTTGTTTCTTTTTCTTTTTTTGTGCAGCCCACTACAGACCAACATCATGTCATTTTATAACTTACGATCAAACAATAGTCTCGCATTACTAGACCTTCCACCACAGCGCTGCAGAGGAGGGTCTGGCTAGTCCACACAACATTCCAGGATGGGAGAAAAATGGGCTCTGGTTTATTGGCATTTCTTTAAACCAATCACAATCGTCGTGGGTGGCGCTAAGCTCCGCACGGAGCCACAGTGCCTCTGCAAAACAGCCTCGGGAAGGAACTTGTTTTGGTCGAACATGTGTACGTTCAAAAGTTGTTTTAGTCGTGCAACAGAAAACTCAGATTGGACAGATAGTCTAGCTAGCTGTCTGGATTTACCCTGCAGAGATCTGTTGTGTCAATTCAAAGAAAGCGGAAGGAAACGGACATCGGCTAAAAAGAGCTGCATCTGGCGGAATTTCCGGCGGCACCAGAGCAATCCACGTCGTGGATTAACACTAATCAAACAATAACCTTGGCTAGAGCGTCCCGTCCGTAGCTGGCCTCTTGTGCCGTATGCTGCTTCTCGATGACGTCTCGACCCGTGGCCACGGTGCGGTAGAGCAGGGCCTTCTCCACGTTTTCTTCTTTGGTGGACAGCAGCTCCCTGATCACAGACACCAGCTTTGTGTTCTCTATCAGGGTCACATCACCGTCCACCCCGAATGTCAGGTTGCCCTAGAAGAGAAACCAGAGAGGATTATTCCTAAGTGCTTAACAGTTTGTTTAAAGGAATAGTTAGTAGAAAATGCAATTATTTGCTTTCTTGCCAAGAGTTTAAGTGAAAAGATTGATATCACTTTCATGTCCATGCACTAATCACAAGGCTGGTCTGGCTCTGGCTACTTCCAGCAGGTAACTCTCCATAAAACCACAATTTGTCACTTTTACATTTTTGTTTGTGTACGGATTAAACAGACAAGATATAACGAGGTAATAAGGTAGACATTTTCTTAACTTTGGACGGAGCCAGGCTAGCAGTTTCTTTTGTTTTCAGGCTTTATGCTAAGCTAAGCTAATCACATTCTATTTATTAATATTTGAGTACAGACACAAGGGTGGTATCGATCTTCTGATCTAACTCTTGGCAAGAAAGAGAATAAACACAAAAGGGATTGGAAAAGGATTACATTACCAATTACATTCTTCAATTGATACATTTCAAATAATTAATGTAAGTAATTTGCTAATGTAACCTAGAGTCTTTTATACAGTGAAAAGCAGATGCAAAATGTGATTTTT
>CM042334.1:5273724-5298724 GCA_023566125.1 Zingel zingel | reverse complement strand
ACACACACACACACACACACACACACACACACACACACACACACACACACACACACACACACACACACACACACACACACACACACACACACACACACACACACACACACACACACACACACACACACACACACACACACACACACACACCTGGTAGAATGAATGAAAGCTCCTCTCTCCTTCCTGTTGGAAAATGACCCTGGACTGTTGGGGAGAAAAAGGAATGTGTAACATAACAGCGGTCTTAAAGTACAACAAAAAGTGAGGGAGGTTTTGTTGCTGCAGCATTCTGCTGTCTGTATGCAAAAGCTTGATTACTACCTTGGCCAGTGGTTCCCACTGTTTTTGGCTTGTGACCCTTTAAAGTGAAGCTATGTCTACTCACAACATCTCACAGGTTGAGTTGTGAGAAGCTCAACCAGAGATTCATATATTTTAATTTTAATAGTTTTCGCAGGAGTGAAATGGGGAAAACTCTCCAGTATTTCACAAGATTAGAGAAAATTCCAAAAAATAAACATAACCTGTGTAGCAGAATTAGGTTTTAAATGTTCGGCAGTATATTGTTTATCGTCACGCAACCCCTCAGATTTACAGTATACTGCAACCCAACGGGGCGTCTCGAGCTCCAGGTTGGGAACCACTCATCTATGCAGTGGAGGGCAAAGAGGAAGAACAGTACTGTCTGGGAATTATCAGCACATTTTGAGAAAATGCTTGGCTAAAACTATATATCTGTTGTATAATACACAATATTAAACCTGTTTTCCTTCGTTAAGAGAAAATGACATAACATACTTAAGATACAAACTATAATATAAAAGTTAAACAAATAAAAAACAGTATCAGCACTTACAATACGGTCTTTATTGTACCAAATTTAGTAAGAAAAACATTGATTTTACTATCACCATGTATTAGGTATGACTACCCTTCGCTAGTTGGCCTTTACCTTTTCCAGCAGGTAGTTGCTGATGTGGCCTCCAATGGGATCTCCCTTGAAATCAAAGTTGATGTCCATGTACTTGCCGAAGCGGCTGGAGTTGTCGTTGCGGTTGGTCTTGGCGTTCCCGAAGGCCTCCAAGACACAGTTGGATTTGAGCAGCATGTTTTTCACCCTGTGGGAAGGCAGGACGATAATACAGGTAAAGAGGTTGAAGTTACTATCCACCCGTCGCACTTGATCGGCTTGTTTGGTGTCCTGCCAAATGCCATCCTATCAGGCTGAATAAGTTGCTTTTCTTACGCTATTAGCAAGGCGTGTGATCCTTTTGCAGTGGTAGAGCCCCCCTCCTCCCTTCCACATCCACTGGATAAAGGATGCCCTTTATTTTATGAAATTAGAGAAAATAAAACACTTCCTTCGTGGCTCCACTATTACATTTTGTAAAATCTGGCTACCTCTTTTAGAACACGTCAGGTTCCTGCGGCTAGATATTCTCCCCATGGGCGGTGCACCCCCCAACACTCTGTGTCAACATCATAAAGCCTCTAGTCTAACCCTGCTTACTTTGTTCCAGCAGTACTCAGTATGTTGAGTACGTAGCACTCAGTAAGTTTAATTAGTAACACTTAATATGTTTAGTATTTGACTGTCCATATTTACTTATTTGATTCATTTCAAAATCTGTTTTGTTATATATGTCATATTATGTCTATATATGTCTAGTACCATTTTCATCACTACTTTGTCACTACTGTTATTTATTATTCTAATTTTTTTAATGTATACTGTGTGTGTGTGTGTGTGTGTGTGTGTGTGTGTGTGTGTGTATATATATATGCCATTTTTTAAATTTATCTTTATTCATACGTTTCTTTGATCCCTAGGGTTGCACGATATTGACAACATGTGATATTGCAATATCGATTATGAATATTGCGATATCGATATTCATTTTGATATTTTTAAACATATGTAATATTACAAAAGTTACGTGAAAACGCATGAGAAAATAGATTCATAACAAATTAAACAAGTTTTCTTACAACACAAGGTTTATTTCCACTGACTGTCAAATTGGACTGGTCTAACATGAATAAATAAATAAGGACCATGTCTACAGAACAGGACATGTTCTACTGGTTGGACAGTAGAAAATAAAGAGAACAGGACATGTTCTACTGGTTGGACAGTAGAAAAGAAAGAGAACAGGACATGTTCGACTGGTTGGACAGTAGAAAAGAAAGAGAACAGGACATGTTTTACTGGTTGGACAGTAGAAAATAAAGAGAACAGGACATGTTTTACTGGTTGGACAGTAGAAAATAAAGAGAACAGGACATGTTTTACTGGTTGGACAGTAGAAAATAAAGAGAACAGGACATGTTTTACTGGTTGGAAAGTATAAAATAAATAAAGAACAGGACATGTTTTACTGGTTGGACAGTATTAAATATATAAATAAAGAGAAGAGGACATGTTTTACTGGTTGGACAGTATTAAATATATAAATAAAGAGAAGAGGACACAACTTTTCTTTCGCGTCTCTGATTCGTTCCGTTTAGTTGTCTCCATTTCTTCACTTACACTGTCACTCTGTCTAAATATGCACACACGAGGTACGCTCCATAGGGTTGTGTGCTGACGTGCACTAACATGTGCAAGTGGCACGGTAACTGGCCAATGAAACATGATCAGTGTAGCGTTTCAAGCGGGCTCTAAATCAAACACAACTAAGCCACACAGCCAACAGACGGGACGCAGCGCTCCACAAAATATTGCATACTTATTGCGACACTTTTGATATATTGCGATAACGATATTCAGTCAATATATCTTGCACCCCTAGATATAATATTGCGCAAAAGACCCTTATCACTTTGCAAACATTTATTTTCATTTCCCTCACAAGTGTAAGGGCTTACACACTGTTTTGTATTTAAAATCATAAATAAAAAAAGAGGTTGACTAAGGACAACCAGGTTAAAAGAGTGACTCATACTGTGAAGCGTATCTCCGTCTGTAGACCCACATGTGCCACTACAGCCTTCTATTTTATACCTTCTAAGTACTGTAGATCAGTAAATAGGCAACGGTTTCCTAACATGTTCACCATATCAACTTTATAACATGATGATATGCCAATGTTGGGTGTATAAGTTGTTGTGCTGCGCACAACAAAAAGAATAAATAATGCAGGTTGAATACAATGTAACGCACACAGAAATATGAAAACAGAACCATGTGTACAAATCCTGGCCAGTGTTTGTATAAGTGATACTCGGCCAGACCAGTCTCCCGTTCAGGTCAGGATTTGATCAGACACAGCTGGAGTTTTTCCATATGCGTTTCCATTAATAAGCATTAATTCCCCTGACACTCACCAATAACAGAACAGGAAGAGGGGCAATCTCAGCTGATACAGAACTCACATAGATAACAGACACTAATCTGCTGGGAGCAGTCAGGACTGGATATTACCGAGCTGGAAGGATTGTGGTCTGTGTCATTGTACACAATGTCCGCCCTGTTATATTCACACTGCAGTGTCAATTCATCATGTAAGACTCACATCTACAATCAATATTTTGCAAATAACTCTGGCGCAACAAGGTGTTGCTTGGTTTCAAAATGTGTTGTTGTAAAAACCTGGCAGGTGTGGCCGGGTTAGCTCAGTTGGTAGAGCAGGCGCACGTATATAGAGGTTTACTCCTCGACGCAGCGGCCGCGCGTTCGACTCCGACCCTTTACTGCATGTCATTCCCCCCTCTCTCTCCCCTTTTACGTCTTCATCTACCTATGGAAATAAAGGCCTAAAATGGCCGAAAAATGTATCTTAAAAAAAAAAAAAAAAAAAAACGGACAGGCGTTAGGGTGGGGAATAATCGATTCACGTATGTATTTAGATTTTTTTTTTTGCGATGATTTCTAAATCAATTCTTTTACCTAGAATCAATATTTTTTTATTTTATTTTTGTTAACCAATGATTCAACTAAACATTTTCAGTTCATACGGTACCGCCGACAGCGACTACATCATATCCGTTTTCTGACTTAAAGCAGAAAATTATGTACTTCTTTACAAATAAAATAACTGTCAGACTGACGTGTCATGTGCATTCCTCTTAGAAAAAAAAATGTTCTCTCTAGAAGTGTATTATTCAACTTTTGTTTTTGTTTTTATTAAAGAAAGAAAATCTCAATACCAAATACTATAGAATATAATAATCGCAATGAAGTGTTATTTACTGTTTAGTAAGAATGTTGTGCATTGGGTGTCGCTGTGCTGTTATCCAGGGCTCAGGTATAAAGGCAGGAGAGTCGCTGCTATCAGGTGTTTGACCAGGAAGCGCAAAGGGGTTTTTGAGTGCTGTGGCACTAGAAGATCGTTTGTTTAGCTATAGCTTGAGAGTTTGATGTACCAAACAAAACTGAAAAAATGGATCCTTTCATATATATGATGGGTGGAAGCAATAACAAGATCATTATTCTGCAGCCGAAGAACAGCCTGCAGATTCTGTACTGAACATAACACAGCAGTGGCAGCCAGGTCATTCCTGGGTTAGTCATCTCAGTAGCTTACGGTAATAGACTGAGCTCCTACAAAGTGTGACCTTTATCACACCAAGTTTCAAAACTTGAAGGATAATGATACCATTCAAACAACTTTATCATCTCACACATCTCTTGAACTTACATTACAGCTTTTCGGTTATAATACTGTGGTACCAAAAGTTAGCTGGCAGGCAGCAGAAAGAAAAAAAGTACATTTAAAAGGGAATTTTACAGTGAAATCTGACACTGGGTTGGATTCTGTGAAATATATATATAATATACTGTATAAGAGTTCAAATATCAGGCTACACATATTCCTGTCAAATGGGGACTGACTGTCCTTTGACCCAAATTAGATCAAGATGACCAACATGTTGTGAAATTATATTCTACACTATTATGTCCTCTCTGGTCTTTAATGTTTATTTAGTTGTGTACAGCTGTACTCATACTTTCTATATGTTCAAATGTATTGGCAGCAAATTGTATTTGGGTTGATCTTAAAACCTTTTACTTGCACACAGCTTATCTTTATCGCTGACCTACATTTTCTTTACAAAGCTCATCTCTTGCTTTCTTTCTAATATATATCTAGTCGATTTCAACACACCTCAATATAAGCCTTCTGTAATTTGGTGCAATAATATTCTCCTCTGCTATAGTGGGTGTGGGCTGTCAGTTATCAGGGATGTTGTCCAAAGCCTTGTTGAGCTCTAACTATATCTATCTATGATCTCAGACTTTGACTTCTAGCGGTATTAATTCCTGGAATATGACAATGGCTTACTTCTAACTACATTGACTGTGATAAGACAATAAAAGGTGACCTAGAGAATAGATAATCAAGAATGGGCTTTTTAACAATTCTTCTTGTGGGTAGAAACCATTGTACAAACTCTAATTTGAGAAAGAGTATCTTTGTTATAAACTCTATGGGGGTTTTTGACAGTTTTCACCTCACATTAAAATATCTCATGTATCTGGTCTCACTTGGATAAGCAAAACATATATCTATATGCACGGTATGACTGGGTTTTCTGTTTTGTTGTTTAGTCACCAAACCAAGCCTGTGCACAGCTTCTGCAGTGTGTTCAGGTTCAACAGTGTCGATAACAGCAGCTCACCTTTCAACTTCAGCCCTCTGATTGGGATTGGTGATAGCAGCTATGTATTGCATTATGTACTTGCTGGCTTCTGTCTTTCCTGCTCCACTTTCCCCTGCAAACAAAAAACACAGAACAAAGAACATGTTTTGGTGTCTATCATTTTTGCACAAAAATATTTCAGTCCACCACACCAATGTTTATCTTTTATTGACATTATTAGCCCAAACTATTGTGTCTTGGTATGGGTATTCATGACATGACATCATAGTTTAGAGGGGCTCAGTTCCCACTCTGACCACTGAGTGGTGCTTCATCCTCTGCATGGTGTCTCCACACTGACATACAGCTTGTGACCACATAACAATGTTTGTTTTAGAATAAATAAGGTGGATTGTTTGCATTAACGCAACAGAGGTCAATATTTTTCAAGACATTTCCCCCAGAACATATTTCCGGAAAGAAAAACACCTAAGTATAAGAGGAAATTGAGGATCATTTAGCAGGACGTTTTTTTGTACATAATAGTGGGAAATAGGACCGAAAAATGCTCAGAAGAAATACGATCCAAAAGTGACATGTGAATTGCAGAATACAAAAGAGAGTAAAACATCTTTGTGCGGCCCATGCAGGTGGGCGTCCCGTGTTACCTGAGATAACAATACAAGTGTCTTTGTTCCTCCTCTTCATGGCTTTGTAAGCAGCGTCAGCGATGGCGAACAGGTGGGGCGGCCTCTCGTACAGCTCACGGCCCTTGTACTGCTCTACGATGTCGCGGCCGTAGATGTTCATGGCACGGTAAGGATTGACGGACACTACCACCTCTCCGATGTAGGTGTAGATCCTCCCCTTCTCAAACCTGAGGACACATCACAGGGCCATTTAGAAATCAAATATCAGCTATCCTTCTATTTGCATTTGATCATTTATTACTACACTGACTCCATAATGAGTCTTTTTTTAAGGTGTGTAACTGTTGGGTCTTTCTGTGTTCAAGCAGGTAAAACACAAAGTTCTGAAACATCGCTTTCTTTATTTATACTGTAAGCATGCACATGTGGGATGATAAACACATAACACTGCACAGTTGCAATTCAATGTCTTGGAATATGTTGGACTTCATACTTTAAAATGGGAATCTCCAAATGGCAGACCGCAGTTCGCAGACAGTACACTGGAGAGGACAGTACACAGTACGTTGTCGATTACTCTTTTGATTATTTTCTTGATTAATTGATTAGTTGTTTGGTCTATAAGATGTCAGAAAATGGTGAACAATGTGGATCAGTGTTTCCCAAAGCCCAAGAAGATGTCCTCAAATGTCTTGTTTTGTCCACAACTCAAAGATACTCAGTTTACTGTCATAAAGGAGTGAAGGAAATAAAAAATATTCACATTTAAGAAGCTGGAATCTGCGTTTTTTATTATTATTTTTGGCTTTTATGGCATTTAATTGATAGGGAAGCATGAAGACAGGAAAGGGGAGATAGGGAGGATGACGGGTCGGATTCAAACCCGGGCCGCTGCCACAGACGCCGCCTACATGGGGATTACACTCTACTAGGTGAGCAAGAGGTCGTGCCAGATTTAAAAAAAAAAAAAAAAAGTCATACTCTTGATGAAGGTCTGGAGGGACCAAAACGTACGTTTTTGTAAATAAGAGGTGATGCTATAGCAAGAGCATGGTGCAGGATTTATTCCTTTGTTTCCAAGTTGATGTTACCTTCCAACGCACCGGCACAGAAGAATTATTGGATGTGCGAGTTGTTTCTTCAAAAAACTTTTTTTCATAAAAATAAAAATAAAAAAAAGACTCAAAAACCGATGTATCTATTATCAAAATGGTATAAGATTAATTTAATAGTTGTAATCAATCACTAGATTAACCTTTGCAGCGCTACTGAACACAGACAGAACAACAGCGTAAGAGAGGTTTGAGAGATGACAGCATGGAGCAACTGACCTGCTACTTTACACTGCGTCTGAGCCAAAGTAGCACTACACACACCTTGACCACGTTTGGATCAACTTACAGCCGTGAGTCAGTTTTCTCCACTAGGAAGTTTATTAAAACCAAGTACCGTTCCAGGCTCACCTATAAGCACCTACACATGTGCATGAGAGTGACACTAACTCCATGCAAGCCAAGATTCAAACTACTGGCAAGGCAGTCACAGGCCCAGGGAGGGAAGTGGAAAAACATGTTTAACCCTTGTGTTGTCTTCTGTCAACCGTGAACTTATTGTCCTCCGGGTCAAAATTTAAAATTAACTTTTTCGGACGTTTTTTTTTTTTTTAATGCTTGTGATGCTTTTTAAAAAGCTTTTATTGAGTTTACAAAAATCAGTAACTATGAATTTTTTTTGACGGATAGTTGAGTTGGAATGCTGTTTTGAAACCATTTTTTCAAAAAAATTCTAATGCTTCTAAAATAAATGAATAAAAACACCCACAATTCAATGGAATTAATCATTCATTTGACCTGCGAAGCACATCCACGCATCCAGGTTATTTGTGGGCAATTTGGTTGAAAGAAACCCATATTTCTGAAAAAAAAAAGTAAAACAGGCTGAAGTTTGCACTTTTTCTAGAAATACACCTTTTAAAGAATAAACAATGGCTTTGTAAAAGTAGTAACAAAGAATTGGAGATGCATTGCCTTTCTCATTAAAAGAATAGTTTGACATTTGGGAAATACGTTCATTTGCTTTCTGGCAAAGAGTTGTAATAGTTTAATAGTTATAATTGTATACTGCACTGAATGTGCTGGTATTTATATGTTGATGTGTGCTCGTAGAGTTATCTGTATATAATTAGTGTGATAGAGAGTGTGTAATGGTGTTGAATGCAAATTATTGTTTTAGTGTCTGGTGACTGTTCTGTGTATACCAGCTCAGGGACTGCAGATCTAAATCTGGCATAAATCATCTCTTCTCAGTTCGGCATTAATGTTATTATGCATGGTCCTTGTTCAATAAAGATTAATAAAAAACAAAAATTAGTGCATTTCCAAAAACGTTAAACTTCTCCTTTATAACCTTTAGTTTCATTCTAGGGCACTGTCTAGTCCATTATGAAAATACGCAATTATTATTATATTACAGAATTGCAATAATTTAAAAAAAAATGCAATTCATATAAAAAGCAGCCCCATACAAATCAATGTTACATTGTTTTGGGTTGCACCTGCCAATTAAATTCCTAGAAACTACAACAGTGTAGCTGGACACAGACCTGCCCTTGGGGTCACTCAGGGACATCCAGCATGCAGGAAATTCAAAAAATGTAAACATTTTAAAACATAAAATTTGATTTTGTAATCAAGACTAAATGTAGTTCATTAACAAAGCAATGTTACCTTTGTGATCACAACACTTGACTGGACTTTATAACAAGCTGAACATTAGTAAAATGAGCCATAGATATTATAACACTGAACTCCCATCTGTCCGAGGGCACACATTTGCAACAATCTCACAAAAGCTTTTTTCACACCAATGTTTCTCCTCATTTCTGTCCATTGTGTTACTGCTGCGGCATACAATGCTTTTATAGACAATAGTGTGCTTCTGACTTTGTGTCAACAGTTTGCGTTTTGTCTCTTTCCTGTTTAAATGTGAAAATGTCCCTGCGCACAAAGCCAGCTCAATAAAGAAATGTTTTTTGAAGTCTGGTATGGAAGAACTTGACTGACCTCAACCCCATCCAACACCTTTGGGAGGACGCTAGAACTTTCTCACCCAACATCGGTGTTCGGCTCACTGATTCTCTTGTTGCTAGATGGGAGAAAATCCCTGCAGCAGGTTCTAAAATCTGGTGGAAAGAACGCCAGATAGACAGATTATCAGCCCGCGTTTGCAGATTATCTGTATCGACGTATTATGTGCCTAACAGCTGATAAAGTTAATTAAATAAAAAGAGGTCTGCTTTGGCTCTGCTACAGCTCTGTGTCTGTCCCTCTGCTTTGGTTTCACTCACCACTGAGTCTGACTTAATGTCCCGCCCACAACACTATCTGACTATCTTTTACTGGGCATTACGTTGAAAGTTTCTAATTTATTAAATAATTGCTTAAAGCATTTAAACAAAGATTTGTGTTGGAGTTTGTAACATTCCATAATCTTAATTTTGACTCAAAGATTTCCATTTTCACTGTAAATGCATATTGGATCCAAATATCTGTTATTCGGTTTCATTAACTACTAATACTCACTATCTGCCTTGAAAAACCAGTATCGGTCGATCTTTACTAATAAACACCCAATGGAGGTCAACAATCACACCTGTCTGCATGTGACCAGTACGCAGGTTTTTTCATTTTGTCCTTTAAAGCACTTTGTAATCTCTGGTTTTGATGAGTGCTATATAATTAAACTTAATTTTCATTATATGGGTGTAATAGATGCCCAGAACATTTGGAGATCTGCTGTAGCTCTTATTTTCCTCTCTCTCTCTCTCTCTCTCTCTCTCTCTCTCTCTCTCTCTCTCTCTCTCTCTCTCTGTCTCTCTCTCTCTCTCTCTCTCTCTCTCTCTCTCTCTCTCTCTCTCTCTCTCTCTCTCTCCTCCCCCCCCCCCCCCCCCCCCCCCAGGCCGCCTGCCTGACTTCCTTCCACTCCAAAGAGGAGTAGGATCCCAGTTTCTCTCAAAAGAAGAATGGCCTCTTTCTTCACAGCTGCCAAACCTAGTCTGCCGCTGCCTTGCAAACAAGGCCAAAAGCATATTATTCCAAAACGGTCCTAATAGGCCCACGCAAGGCATTTGTGATTGTGGGTTTGAAGCATTTGCCAGATAAAATCAATCAAGCACTTATATTTGCTTAAGGCTTGCCAGATATTGAGATATAATTTCTTCTTGCAGACTTGCTGGTAGAACTGCAAGTCAAACACTGAAGAGTGTTGATGTTGCCGCAATGAGCACAATATTTGTCATTCCAGAGGGCCTTGAGCATCAACCAAAACATTAAGGGTGAGGCTGTTGATGGACGCCCACTCTTCTTGTTTATCAGCGTTTCCTAAACCTTGATTCTTTAAAAATGGTAATGAGCCTTGGCCTTTTCAATCCATTGCATCTTCTCTAAACTTTTAAAAGTGTCTTGTTAATGCATTTTAGTGGGAACACAAAACAGGAAGGGGAATGTAAAAGTAGGTAGGACTTAATACCATCATAGAATGCTTACGATTTAATTGAAATTAAGTACATTTACGAGTGAAAGAGGGAGAGTACACAAAGCTATGAGGTGGGATTACGTGCACTACACTCATACTAGAGATGGTCCGATACCGATAGCTCCGATACTGCCTAAAACGCTGGTATCTGTATCAGGAAGTACTGGAGTTTATGCACCAATCCGATACCATGTAATAAAGCCCTAAAGAAAATCTACATTAAAAGTACTTTATTTATGTTCTTTTTCCATTATAACTGACTGTCAAACTGCAGAATAAAAGAATGTTATGGGGCATTCATTGTTTGTGTTTGTTCATGTTTAACAAAGAGTTTAACCTGAGCCAGACTGACAACAAAGATAGAAATCATATCACATCCATACAGGGATAGTAGTATACAGCTGTTATACATCATATCTCATCCATACAGGGATAGTAGTATACAGCTGTTATACATCATATCTCATCCATACAGGGATAGTAGTATACAGTTGTTAAAACATAATAAAATATATGACACACTGGTATCGGATCAGTATTCGGTATCGGGAAGCAAAAAATGGTATCGGGCCATCTCTAACTCATACAGCAGTAGCTGGAAACAACAATGCTTTACCACAGCTGTATGCACTCACCACACGCTCGTATTAGCTCATCCGTGTGCGAGTTTTCATATTGTATGTCAGACCATGCACAAACTGGCACGACTGGCTAACAATGACATGGGATGCTAATGTGTCCTGGACAGGGTGGGACGATCAGGGCATGGTGGGATAAAGAAAGGCTTCAGTGTTATATAATGCTACTTTCTAACTGCCAGAATCTAAACATCAATGTTGCATACCATGAAGATGTTGCATGTTTAAGCCTATTTACCACAACTTATATCACGTATCATCCCTTTTGCATCACAGCAAATCATTTATTTAACAAATTATGTGGCTGTGTGTGTCCCATATAATATATATAAAATATATAAAAGCAAACCCATAATAAAAAACATAAAAAACTTAAAACAACCACCGGTCAGTTTTAAACGGGCATACATCAAATTCTAACAATTGCATAAAATAAGCAGGTCCACTATAATTTCTCTGAGCAGCTATGCTACCATGCTGTTGGCTCTTCCTCCCCTGGTGCTACAGAAAAAGAGCCATTGTGCCCTCCCTCCCCTCAGTCAGGAGGTTGCTGTGTGCCAGCTCCATTGTTCAAATGTCAATCGGAGGTCTTTGTCTGAGACGTCTCCCCGTACATGGGCCAACACAGCGAGATGCCCACCTAACGCACATGTACAATAGCTTCTGGGGGATTGTTAACAATGGGTTTACGTGATAGGAGAGGTGTATCTGGTGTCCCAAGCTTGGGTATGTATAGAGAGAAGGGGTCTGCTATCCACACAGGTATTTTCCATATTGGACATTGAGCTGATTCCAATGACAGTGTTACACTGACAGAATCTTTACAGCTGGTCTTGAGAGATGTGGTGACCCAGCGCCTTCCTAAGGCACTTCATTTTGTTCTTGTCGTTTTTTGTTTTTGTTTTTTTTAACAGTCGTTTGGCACCCATTGGTATATTTTAATATTTAAAATGACATGTACTATGAAAAAGGGTTGAATCCATATCTTCCATCCATTTCACCAAGGTTGTAATTACGAAAAATATCTAACCCACAAATATATACCTAAGTTTACCACCAGCAGCAAGCTGAGCACTGACACACATCACTGAAGATGTGTTCCTGTGGTCATAGGACATTTTCATCACATGTGGGTTTGTATTAGGGCTGCACGATATTTAGTTTCATCGTCTACATCGCGATGTGCGCATGCACGATAGTCACATCGCAAGACGTTGCGATGTTGACGCTAAAACTTTTTTTGCTGCTTGACAGAAAAGTAAACTTTCACTGTTCTCCTTTTACGTGATCGTTACCCTTCCCCTTTAAGACAGGTAGCCATGTGGGCAGCGCGTGTGTGTATGTGACATAACGTTAGTCCGACGGGGTTTGTTATGAGAAGTGAGGCTCACCGTGTGTAGAAAAGTACCGTAAGCGGCAGCTGCTGCTGACACAGTGATGCACACACTTTTCCATGGGTAGTGAAGCTACAGTGGTCAGTGTGTTATGTTCGCTGCAAAGACGAAATAAATCACCTGATTAATGCAACGTTATCACCACGTCTCCCGGTTTTTTTTCACCGTATAAAGCTGCTATGACCTTTCAGTTGAGATTGTTCAGAGCACAAAGTTTCTGGGCGTTCACATCACAGATATCCTCACATGGACTCGGAACACTACATACATCACAAAGAAAGCCCAGCAACGCCTCTACTTTCTGCGGAAAGCACACCTCCCCTTCCCCATCCTAACAACCTTCTACAGAGGGACTATTGAGAGTAGTTTGGCGTGGTTTGGTAACTCCTGCAGAACGAAAGGCCCTGCAGCGGATTGCGAGGACGGCTGAAAAGATCACTGGGGCCTCTCTTCCCTCCCTCTCTGACATCTACAACACTCCCTGTTTGCGCAAAGCCATAACCATTGTTAAAGCTACATTGTGTAAGAATTACTCCCATCTAGCGTTGAGATCATATATCGCAATCAACTCTCTCTTGCCACGCAGTATTGCAGCTACGGTAGCCTTCACACTTCAAAAAAGCGAAGGTGTACAAAAGGCCGTCTATCAGCCGTGGTTGTTGGAGTTCATGGATAAGTTAATGTTGGAGAGTGGCGCGGGCGCGCGCTTCACACCACGAGCGGGCACGCACGCCACCCGACGGAAAGGAGTTAGAAAGAAAAGGAGATTGCAGCATCCAAAGCAGCTCCAATGTTCACTCTTTTTCTGATGGCGCCGATCTCTTGCTCTTTTCAATATCAGTTTTCTTTTTCTGGGCGAAGAAGAAGAATTCTGTTCCTGAAATTTGGATTTTGAATATGTGTGGTCCTCCATGTTTCCTTCTTCAAACTTGCCGGGGCCGGGAAGCTACGATACCCATTAGCAGCAGCTGTGAGTCGAAAACGTGAAAGGCGGAGCAGTATGTCCTGTATGTCCCTTACCGACTAACGTATTTCAAGATGGCGCATCATTCTGGGGCGTCTACCCCAGTTCATGCGAGCGCAAATGTAAAATTCCAAGCCAATAGGAATACTTGGAATTGATGGTGGTGGTCAATATTCATAAAAAAAAGGACAAGTGAAGAGCAATACAGATTCTGATAATGAACAACCACAAATGTTACACACTGGGGCTTTAAGGACATAATACACCCGTCCCATGCACTCTCCTCCTTGCTGCCATCAGGTAGAAGGTACAGCAGTATAATTGCCCGCACCTCCAGAATGGGGAAGAGCTTCTTCCCTCAAGCAGTCAGACTGTTGAACAACAAAAGATGATGCAAATTGTTCACACTGAATTGAAATGCACTCCTGCACTTTTTCTCAGCTGCTAAATTCTATAATTCTACAGTATATATTCTACCTCCACCTCACTGTGAACCTAACTCATAACAATCAGTGTTACAAGTCTACTTATACCCTGTCTTTTGTTGTCTGTCCAGTCCCGTGTCTTAAATACACTACTTTAAGTAGTAATTGCACTTTATGCATCTATAATGTGTGTCTCAAATCTCGTTTTTATATATTTTAAATGTATTCCCACTTGACCCTTGGTGAAACGTTGTTTTGTCTCACTATATACAGTGTATATGGTTGAAATGACAATAAAACCCACTTGACTTGCTACCAGCCAGGCTAAAGCTAACATAGTTAGTCGTCTGTCCCAACTAGCGTTACGGTTCGGAGCAGCGACGCTGGAAACGTAACACTAATCTACAACAGCAGTCTGTGTCTGATATAACTTATTTACACTGATTTAAGTGGTCTTGGATACGCAGTTTGTTGCTAGTGCGTGACACGCAGGCTCTGCATACACAGCAAACCACCAATCACAATCAATGTTGATCAGTTCATCAAACAAACAAGCAGGCCCGGCTAGTCGACCACAACCTGAAATTTAGAGGAAGCAACATGCATGCATTATTACTATCATTCACTTTAGCTTGGATTGAAAGTATTATATGAATACAATGGTGACATGTCAGTCAACCGGTGTATTTAACCATCTAATTTACCTCACAAAAATCACGTCAGAAGTTACAGCGCTCAAAAAAAGTCCTTTTTCATTTTTTTTTTTCTACGTAGATGCACTCTCCCTGGGCTGATATTAACAAAATCAGCCCAGTAGTCGAGAATTATTTATTATTTCCAAATAGAGCTATTTATGTCATCTTGTAAAAAAAAATTTCATATCGCAATATATATATATATATATATATATATATATATATATATATATATATATATATATATATATCGCATGAAAAAAAAATATTGCAATGTCAGTTTTTTTTCCAATATCGTGCAGGCCTAGTTTGTATATTTGTCATTAATGATTCATTTTTTGATTAATGATTAATTATTAACATCTGTTGCATGCTTTCTGTCCTTTACCGATATTAGCTGTCTGACAAAGTTGATATACCATAAAGAAAAACTGTCTCTGGAGCCTATTGTTTTTTTGCAATCTTTGTATTTCAATATTACATTTAGTTTTTAGCTCACCCTTTATGTTAATGATCTTTGTCGGTATTTTAACACGTTTTATTTATATGATGCTTTATTGGTATGTTACCTGCTGCCCTACGAGCTCACCAAGGAAACATCCTGGCCTTTAGTCAAGTTAGTTCAACTAAAATGTCTTCTGTAATGTCCAACTCAATTTAGGTCTAGGTAGAGACTTGCTTCTACCCTAACAATGAGTTTGAATTTCCCCAGCTGTACTACAGAGATAGCACTTACTGGAAGATTAGCAATATTGCTAGATTCCGTTTCAAGAATAGCATTCAAGCATACGTTGAGGGGATATTTGTATAAATATTATCATCGGGAGTGTCAGTCTGGCATTGTAGCTTTCATTTTCCCACTCCATAACTAAACATTACACACTGGACAAACAAACCGTAGTCTAACTATCCAACATCAACACGACTCTTTGTGAAGCTGCTGCACAGTTTAGAGCAACACAGGCAGAGTTTCAATCAGTGTAAGGCCCACAGGTGCTCTGGTGTTTTTCCCCCAACTCTGAGTTTATAAATAGCATCTACGAATCATGTTTGTGTCTATTATCATCCCGTGGAGAGGGGAGAACGGAAAAATCAATCAGTTGGAGCGTGTCAACTGAGATACAGGGTTGGCTGATCCATCTGTTCCACTCTCATTTAGGATGATTTAAATGGACACAGAACAGAGATTAGAGAACCTTATGTGCCATAATAGGCATAATAGAATATTGTATGGAAATTAAATTTAAATTTGGTAACATGGTCATCGGTTTGTTTTCTAATTATCAGACTGAATTGAGCAATGTGAAGCCACGGGTTGGATAAAAGGTTGAGATATGCGTTAAAGTTTGAAAGTACATAAAACTGGAAGGGAGGGTCCATAAATCTTCAGGTGTAACAGTGTAACTCCCTCTGCATCATCCTCCGTTTCCCCCTTCATCTTTCTGTCTGTCCAGCTGCGAGGGGAAGTGTGTCTGAACTATTGTGACCTGCAGCTGTGTGATCTATTTCCAAAAGGACCCCTCCCAAGAGCTACCAGGAAATGAGAGAGCGAGAGAGCGAGAGAGAGAGAGAGAGAGAGAGAAGGCGTGAAGAGAAAAAGGGAGGAAAAAAGAACAAGCAAGCAAGCAGCAATCATAAATTGTGAGAGCTCTGATTAATGGTGTAGAGTCAGACTCCCACTGAGGGACGTGCTGTTATTATCGGCAGCTTTTTAAGATTCTGCAAAAGAATGAACACACACACACACACACACACACACACACACACACACACACACACACACACACACACACACACACACACTAAAAACTCCAAAAACAACAGCAGCTTGGTTGTTCACATTTTTGAGACAGTTGACTGGAAATGACTTTGAATGAACCCATTCATGTTGCATTTTCTTCTGGGTGTTAATAGTACAGAATAGAACAAAAAAAAAAGCACCTTGATCACTTGTAGTCACTTTATTTACAACGTTCTGGTCCTCCATTATGTAAAAATTATGAATTGAATTTTAGTGTGCAATTTGTTTGGTTCTTTCAGTTTATGATCAGATCTGCCTGTACAGTATAGAAGACGAAGTTTGTGGTTTCTTGGTGGGTGTTAATAATGAAAAAGCCGTACTTTAGATGAGAACCAGGGCTTTTCCTTCATAGAGGAATTTTTAGCGCTATAGCACTTCAAATCCTCCGACTGTGTTGAAAAAGCAGAACATAAAACTTGAATAGGAGCGCTTATCTCGGATTTACCGTCCAGAGTCTGTCGGTCCCGGACCTCCTGGTGATTTTCAACGGTGGTATTTAAATATTAATATTATTTTTTTTAAGCAGTTTTGTTGATTGGGGTTTAATTTACTTACCAAGCATAATAGACATTTTTGTTTATGAAATAGTCAGAAATAACAGGCAAATGCATATAGTTTTCTGTCAAATAAAGTAACACAGACTCATTGCCTTTACGGTAGCAAACCGATCATGCTTTCTATCGTGCGTAGTCACCCCCCCCCCAAAGGCCCATTCTGAGTTATTCACGGTCATATTGGGTTCTTACAAGCCACCATCTCTGCCCTACGACTAACAAATGCCACGGCCAGAGTCGAAGCGACCAATGAAGAACAACGTAATGTGGGCAATCTCGATGCAGCGAGTTTCTTCTTTGTCACTCATATAAAATGCATGGGGAATCGATAATCGTACGTATCGTGATTATTTTGCGACAATTTTTAAAATCGATTCTTTTCCCTACAATCGATTTATTTATTTATTTATTTTTTAAACAATGGTTCATCTAAATATTTTCTGTTTGTACGGTAATGCTGACGCGACTACATCATATCCGTTTTCTGACTGAAAGCAGAAAATGCTGAAAAAATATGTACTTCTTTAAAAATGAAATAAATGTCAGACTGACTAACTTGTGATGAAACAGAAATTGTTGGCGGTATCGTTAACTTCTCTACCAACATCTCTACTCCCCCCCTCCACCTTTGCTCATTCAGACATACACTCACAAAACAAAATCAGATACAGACAACTGTGCAAAGATGTTAAAAAGTAACTTCAAAGATTAGGCTTACACAATAACACAGGGGAAATGTGACCAATGTTTTTCACTCTACCAAAGAACTTTGTCTGCCCCAAAAATACCCAAGGAACCCTAATGACACACACACACACACACACACACACACACACACACACACACACACACACACACACACACACACACACACACACACACACACACACACACATACACACACACACACATACACACACACACACACACACACACACACACAGTGAATTACAGAGCAAAGCCAAGCACAACCACCATCTCCAATCTTGTTTGGGTGGGTCTCTTTTATGGTTAACTTAGGGAGGAGCGTGAGCGATTTATGTCATTTTCTCACCAACAATCCCCCCCCTTCTTCCCAACACAAAATAATTAAGAGGTAACTGTGAGTAAAATAATTATGTGAGAATGCCACCCTCAACATCTCTACCCTGAGGCTGGACTCACGGGTGTAATTATGACATAACTGTCTGCCTTTAACACCCAAATTTGTCACTTAAGTTATAAGGTCATATGCTGAGCGTTTCCAAAATGAAAAGAACTGCTCATTGTACTGTATCGATGATGCATCGTAAAAACTTTATCAGCCTGTAAAGTTCTCGTAAAGTTCAATTCAAAACAGAATTTCAAGGCTACAGGGAACGTTTATCGAGACTTTAATACACTTTCTGTGAGCCATCAAAGTTGTAGTAATGAAGTAATCTGATTTAAACTGTACTGTGTCCTATATTGGTTCAGTGTGGAGGCCCATATTGAGCCGTCACGTGTTGCCGTCATTATGCGTTTGAACTTCAGGGTCATTGTAGGAATTATGAAGGGTCGGAAGATAATCTGCGCCTGTTCCACTTTTATCTCAGAGTTCATTACTATCACTGCACTTGTTTAGACCAACAGAAGTATGCTTTAGGGCTTATCCCCACGGCTGCTGGCTGGGTAAGATATATCTTGCCATTCAAAAGCTTGTTTTCTTACAGAACAGCAGGCACGAGTCCATTCGGAACAGATGGAGAGATGCGAGACAAAGATAATGTGCAGGTCGAAAGGGACAGGTGCATGCAAGTGCTAAAAAACAATGAGAATGTAGGAATGTGTAATATATCGATACTGTGATATACTGATAATAAGACTAGATATCTTCTTAGTTTTTGGATATGGTAATATGACATGAGTGTTGTCTTTTCTCGGTTTTAAAGGCTCTTCCAGTTCTATTATTTGCCTTTACCCACTTAGTCATTATAGCCTACAATATTGTCACAATATCAATATTGAGGTATTTATATCATGATTTTTGATCGCCCAGCCCTTAGGAGAAGATAGTTATTGTAGTTTAGCCGTAACTGATGTGCTTAGTACTTAGTGTACTTAGTGGCAAATGAAGATCTACTCTGCTCCAGTTTTCATTCTGGTGACCCAGCAGAATTGACTCAAAAGTGTTGCTCTACTCCACTCTTTCATGTACAGTGTGACAGAGGCCTCCTTCACGGTCTGCAGCCGTCAGACATCTGGGCTCTGCATTAGGGGATTTTCCGCTGCTTTGTAAAGCCTGCTTAGTGCTAAACAGCAGCTCCCAGACTGTCTGTAGGAGATGCAGCCCATCAACACATAACACATCCACTCTCCCTCAGGCCCACATACTGTATATCTCCTCCCAAAATCAGAAGAGGTAGTTTCCCTGCTAACAACACAGTTGGCCTTGAGCAAGGGAGACAGATTGTGTAAGACGTAGTCATACAAGACTTGTTGCGTGCTCACAGTGATGTTTTCTGAATTTCAATCTGCATGATTGGTTTCCTGTGAATCCCTCGTGCATGTGCAAATCATTTGCATCCACCACAGGAATGGCAGAGTCCGCCACTGACAATGCAACCTACTACGTGTGCATTTAATGGCTATAACAGATATAATACCAGCCATTAATATAATTACAAAATGTTAATGATTATAACTTTAGGTGTTTGTTGTTTACATGCTCAGAGTTTTGTCAGATGCAATACATGCAACAGCTGAAGATGATTCATTACATTGGACATCAATATGACCATTTTATCTGTGATTTATTTATTTTTTTTAATATACATATATCGATAGTGAAAACTGATATCAATACTGTGATATTGATTCAAACCGTATCACCCGGTAATAGATTCAAGATGCTTTGAGTAGTGTGACATGTCACATTTTCCTGTTTATAAACCAACTTCAAATACACACTTTACAGACAGGTCAAGGCAGAATTTCCACATCCGTTTCACCAGCTTTAATAAAGAGGCTCCCTTTTTCCCAGCTTTACATTGTTCTGCAGAAGTCAGTCTCAGGTCAGATTCCACAAGAACAGCGTTTGACTCAATATCAATTTCACCTCTGCATCCAGTACGTAGGAGGTAGACCTGGGTGTGTTCAGTTTACATTAAGTGAATTTAGACTTCTAATAGACATTAATAGTGACAGGAAATTATTTAGCTAAAGTTACAACTTTGCTGCCTGCCCTCTGAAGGAGTTTAAAAACAATAATCTTCAAGTTGCGGCGCCGACAGTGCAACAAGCACACTAAAAGACAAAGCCATAACACTTGAAGAGTACTTAGCAGCGTATGTTGTTTCCATTCACACAACAGGATGTTCCCATGAGGCTGGCAGGTCTGGATACTCATGGGAAATGGGAGCCATGTGTAAACAGCCTGGCTGAAGATCAGGTGGCTGACCCTCCTTTCGTTGCCGACTGGGATCGCAGCCTTCCACCACACCCCTTCTCTCTCTCACACACACACACACACACACACACACACACACACACACACACACACACACACACACACACACACACACACACACACACACACACACACACACACACACACACACACACACACACACACCTCTATTTATTACTGTAACATGCATTTAGATGATTTCAATCAGATTTAATTTCCAGAATTCAATAAAAAGGACTTTCTGGTGAAATGAATGGCGGGGTGGGGGTTTTGGATCCGGCTGGTAGCCTAATGCAGAACTTTTTTTTTTTTTTTTTTTTTAAGATTATTTTTTTGCCATTTTAGGTCTTTATTTTCACACGACAGCTGAAGACATGAAAGGGGAGAGAGAGGGGGAATGACATTCAGCAAAGGGCCGCAGGTCGGAGTCAAACCCGCGGCCGCTGTGTCGAGGAGTAAACCTCTATATATGTGCGCCTGCCCTACCAACTGATCTAACCCGACCACACGAGAACTTGTTTATGTTTTAACCACAGGTTGTAACACACTGGCCAGAAGCAGCTGATGTAAAAATCACAGGGGGCTTGGCTATGACCAGGGATGACTGGATGGATTTGGAGAAAGAGAAAAAGAAAAAGAAGAGAAAGGAAACAAAATACAAAAGAACCACCAGACATTAGTCAATGGGCTATTTTAGGAAGGCACTATTATTTCTTCTAAAAGAAGGGCAGAGAAGAGCAAAAAAACAGACAAAGAATAACAGCATTAGAATAGACGGAGTAGGGGAAGATGAACAGGGATAGAAACAATGGGATTATTAACTATACAGAGCAAAGGCCTGTTCTATTTAAAGACAGCAGTGGAAGAAGTACTCAAAACATTTACTCAAGTAAAAGTACCAATATGACAATGTAAAAAAATAAAGTAAAAATACTCCATTACAAGTGAAAGTCCCATATTCAAAAGTGCCTGTGATCATATATTACATTATTGATATTAATGCATAGGAGGATGGAGGCCCCCTTCAAAAGGGTCAGAAGATAAATCTGAGGAGTTATGAGACGATCAATGAAAAGAGAACACACTTTAAATGTCTTGCGTTTTGCATGTCGTGTGAGGACGTGTGAGGAATGACATCTCATTCATGTGTATTTGTATGGATAAAGTTGGAATGATAATTAAATAAAACTTGAATTTGAACTTGGAAAGAGGAATGAAGAAAAAACTAAGTTCTGATAAATCACCCTTTGGTGGACCTGCAACTTTGTCAGGGGTTTTCTTTTGTATTTCATAAGCTTTTGTTTGTTTTTTAAATTAAACTCTTAATTTGAAAAGTAGCTAGTAACTGCAGCTGTCATAAACGAAGTGCAGTAAAAAAAACATTTCCTCTGAAATGTAGTGAAGTAGAAGTATTAATTAGCATTAAATGGGAAATACTCAGGTAAGGTACCTCACAATTGTACTCAGGTACAGCACTTGAGTAAATGTACTCCGCTATTTTCAACCACATTTTAAAGATTTAAAAGTGCACTGAGTAGTTTCAGTAAAAAGTGTGTGTGTGTGTGTGTGAGATGTAATGGGAGGCGCTGGCTGTGAAAGTGAGTAAGCTGTTCTACCCCCTACCACGGCTCAGGGCACAACTCCAACAGGTGGACAACAGAACAATGCAACAGTGTAGTAGGCAGAGAATGACATCACAGCCGTGGAGCACAAACAAACAAAACATACACAAAAAACCCACCCAGCCACACACACACACACACACACACACACACACACACACACACACACACACACACACACACACACACACACACACACACACACACACACACACACACACACACACACACACACACACACACACACACACACACACACTCAGCCATCTGAGTCACATGCATCATTAGGGATTCCCACACATGACGCAAGCCGATTCCTGAAAAAAAACTTAACGCTCACTGCTTCAGTGAACAAGGCTTAGATAAGAGATAAGAGTGTCTCGTGTGTGTGTGTGTGTGTGTGGGGGGGGGGGGGGGGGGGGGGGGCTTCTGGGGTGTAGTGTCTGGGGTTAATGTTGCAGACAGAGGATGCGGTTGCTTGTTAAATCATGAGCCAGACAGCTTTAATGTGACGCCTAACAACATTAAATCCTCTAGTGAGACAGTAACTATGGGAAAGGTGATGAAGAGAATCCAGATTATTAACATACATCACCCACAATGCTAATTTGGCCAGAGATTCGGGTGTGTAATGCTAGTAGTAATGTAGCCTACAGCTGCTAGCCTGCAGCAGAGATGAGCAGTGCGCTTCAGAGTAGGGCTGGGCAATATATCGATATTATATCGATATCGTGATATGAGACTAGATATCGTCTTAGATTTTGGATATCGTAATATGGCTTAAGTGTTGTCTTTTCCTGGCTTTAAAGGCTGCATTACAGTAAAGTGATGTCATTTTCTGTTACTAGACTGTTCTAGCTCTTCTATTATTTTTACCTTTACCCACTTAGTCATTATATCCACATTACTGAAGATTATTTATCTAAAATCTCAATGTGTAGATATTTTGTTAAAGCACCAATTGTCAACTCTAGAATATCGCCACAATATCGACATCGAGGTATTAGGACAAGAATATCGCAATATCTGATTTTCTCCATATCGCCCAGCCCTACTTCAGAGGTGTAGGAAGGTCACTTCTTTCCAACTCCACAGCACTGGTATTTTTCAACTTTCATATTTTCAAATGTGTGGTCTTTAGACTCAACCAACGCTCACTCAAGTGACTCACTTGAGGCAATCTATGGAGCCATAAAAGGCTATTAAACAACTTTTTCAGCTATGCAGTTGTAATCCGCAACACCTGTAAACTGATGTTGATGTGTAAAATCCGTACATCTCCCTTTTACCAAAATATGCCAAACTTGCAACAATGCATAACATTGTCTTAACAAAATCAACTGTACAAGACCTTTGCCTAAATAAAGTTAAGTCTTATATTAGCAAAGGTTCAATCTCAGCACAAGGTCCATTTAGGACTAGAAGTGCTCAGAAAATCTACAAATCTATCTATCTCCATCAGAAATCATCTTGTCACTTTTCTATGCTTTTGATACTTGATGCTAAGGACACATTTGGGCCAGTACTCAAGAAATATTGAGGTTTTATTAAACCCCATATCTCTTTCTTACTGTAACTTAAAATATCAGTGATGAAACACATATTACATAGTATAAGAGGAATAAAGTTATAAGAGAAAAAGGGGAGAGGCAGTGGCCAAATGAAATGGCAAGATGACACAAAAGGCACCAAAAAAAAAAAAAAAATACAAACTTGAGCTTGTGCTTAATGGCCTGCTCACGACCCCGCCTGCCAACTCAGGCAGTCCACAAATGAGACGTCTCTGTGAGCTGGTGAACTTATTTTAGAGGGGAATAAAGCTTCACAAGCACTGCCCCTGTTTATGTAAGGATGGTAATGTGTTTCAGATTACAGGCGGTTGTATGGAAATTCTTGTGGCGAGACTGGACTTTTCACTGCTGGATTGCAGGGGAGCGGGCCTACGAGGCATTTCTCCAAAAGCCTTCTATGAATCAGTCAGTTCAGGGGAGAACTTTTTTTTCTTCTTCATGATTAGCCCAAAATCTCCCGCGAGTGTCAGTCTGAGGAACTGAAGCAACACTTACATAAGAAGTTCTCATGAAGTTTTGACTACAAAAATATAAAATAAGCATATTTTACTAGCACAATCGGCCAGATCCTGTCCCTTTAAGCCTATGAGTGTAATTGATATTGTACTCCCTCGTTGATGTTCTTGCCCAAGGGAAAGAGCTACTGGGAAAATGAGCAAGAAGCTAACAGGAGAACACGTCTATCTTAGCGTTCATCTATAAATATTTCTCTTCCAGTCGCTGACCAATGCTAAGCGGAAAAAAACTTTAATAAGCGGGTTGGGATTAAATATTCTTAGAGGCATTTGCTGCACAGTATCACCCATTTTCATCTTTGCTGCACGGTAAGAATATGTTAGACAGAATGTGTTCTGCACATGGACTTTGATTTTATTGCTGAAGAATGAAGAAAGGCATGAAAAATCTAATATGTGAGCTAAGAAAAGGACGCTGGGCTAAACATGCTTTGATGCCAAATGCCAATAGTTTTAACTTTAAAAAGGATCCTTGTATGGCACACAAATGTTTTCACTATGACCTGGGCTTTCCCTTAAAATTAAGACTTAAATGAGGCTTATTTACGGAGCCATATCTCACAGGAGGAGTACAAAGTCTGACCCTAGACCTTGGCAAGCCCTACTCTACCTTAGCCACATGGGTACT